>JARQOC010000006.1:91711572-91772037 GCA_033576535.1 Allobates femoralis
AGCGAGTCCGAATATTTCACTATTCGCTTACCCCTATTGTTGATGTGTCTCTAACTTACCGTATATACTCGTGTATAAGCCGAGTTTTTCAGCCCAAAAATTGGGCTGAAAAGTCCCCCCCTCGGCTTATACACGGGTCATACGGTATGCTGTGGGGGGGGGGCTGTGACCGGGGGCTGGAGGAGGTAGGAGGGGGCCGCGGTGACCGCAGGCAGTCACGTGGGGCCGCCTCATTAGTGCAATGAATATGCACGGCATCCCCCCGTCCATCAGTGGCGGGGGGATGCCGTGCATATTGCACTACACAGCCCCCCTCCTTAATATGGATCCCCCAGTAGTAATAAACAGCCCCCCCTTCTTATGTCCCCCCCAGGCTGCGGCAGCTGTCAAAATAACAAACACTTTATACATCACCTTCCGGCGCAGCTCCTCCGCTCCTCCGCTCGCCGGCTTCTTCTTCCTTGTTGTGCCGGTGTCATGTGACCGGGCGCAGGAGATGACGTCATTTCCTGCGCGCGGTCACAGAAGCCGGCACAACAAGGAAGAAGAAGCCAGCGAGCGGAGGAGCTGCGCAGGAAGGTGATGTATAAAGTGTTTGTTATTTTGACAGCTGCCGCAGCCTGGGGGGGACATGATAAGGAGGGGGGGCTGTTTATTACTACTGGGGCTGCTGGATACTACACTGGGGCTGTATACTACCACTGGGGCTGCTGGATACTACACTGGGGCTGTATATACCTCTGGGGCTGCTGTATACTACCACTGGGGCTGTATATACCTCTGGGGCTGCTGTATACTACCACTGGGGCTGTATATACTTCTGGGGCTGCTGTATACTACCACTGGGGCTGTATATACCTCTGGGGCTGCTGGATACTACCACTGGGGCTGTATATACCTCTGGGGCTGCTGGATGCTACCACTGGGGCTGTATATACCTCTGGGGCTGCTGTATACTACCAATGGGGCTGCTGTATACTACCACTGGGGCTGTATACTACCTCTGGGGCTGCTGTATACTACCACTGGGGCTGCTGTATATACCTTTGGGGCTGCTGTATACTACCTCTGGGGCTGCTGTATACTACCTCTGGGGCTGCTGTATACTACCACCGGGGCTGTATATACCTCTGGGGCTGCTGTATACTAACTACTGGAGCTGCTGCTGTATATACCACTGGGGCTTCTGCTGTATACTACCACTGGGGAGGCTGCTGTATACTACCATTGGGGGGCCTGTATACCACACTGCTGGGGGCTGTATACCTGTGCTGGAGTCCACCCTCGGCTTATACACGAGTCAATAGGTTTTCCCAGGTTTTGGGGGCAAAAGTAGGGGGGTCGGCTTATACACGGGTCGACTTATACACGAGTATATACGGTACTTTGTATTAATACAATATTCTCTGTAAACTGCTTCTCAGAATTCCCTTTGTTAGTTACAGTGCCTTGTGAAAGTATTTTGCCTGCTTGAACTTTTCAACCATTTGCCACATTTCAGGCTTCAAACATAAAGATATAAATTCTAATTTTTTTGTGAAGAATCAACAACAAGTGGGTCACAATCATGAAGTGGAACAAAATTTATTGGATATTTTAAACTTTTTAACAAACAAAAAACTGAAAAGTGGGGCGCGCAATATTATTTGTCCCCCTTGAGTTAATACTTTGTAGCGCCACCTTTTGCTGTGATTACAGCTGCAGTCTCTTGTAGTATGTCTTTATCAGTTTTGCACATCGAGAGAATGAAATTCTTGCCCATTCCTTGCAAAACAGCTGGAGCTCAGTGAGGTTGGATGGAGAGCGTTTGTGAACAGTAGTTTTCAGCTCTTTCCACAGATTCTCGATTGGATTCATGTCTGGATTTTGACTTGGCCATTCTAACATCTAGATACGTTTAGTTTTGAACCATTCCATTTTAGATTTTGCTTTATGTTTGGGATCATTGTCTTGTTGGAAGATAAATCTACGTCCCAGTCTCAGGTCTTTTGCAGACTCCAACAGGTTTTCTTCCAGAATGGTCCTGTATTTGGTTCCATTCTACTTCCATCAATCTTAACCATCTTCCCTGTCCCTGATGAAGAAAAGCAGGCCCAAACCATGATGCTGCCACCACCATGTATAACAGTGGGGATGGTGTTTTGAGGGTGATGAGCTGTGTTGCATTTACGACAAACATATAGTTTTGCATTGTGGCCAAAAGGTTTGATTTTGGTTTCATCTGACTAGGGCACCTTATTCCACATGTTTGGTGTCTCCCAGGTGGCTTGTGGCAAACTTCAAATGAGACTTTTTATGGATATCTTTGAGAAATGGCTTTCTTCTTGCCACTCTTCCATAAAGGACAGATTTGTGCAGTGTAAGACTGATTTTTGTCATATGGACAGACTCTCCGACCTCAGCTGTAGATCTCTGCAGATCATGTATAGTGATCATGGGCCTTTTGGCTGCATCTCTGATCAGTCTTCTCCTTGTTCGAGATGAAGTTTAGAGGGACAGCCGGGTCTTGGTAGATTTGCAGTGGTCTGATACTCCTTCCATTTCAATATGATCGCTTGCTCAGTGCTCCTTGAGATGTTTAACACTTGGGAAATCTTTTTGTATCCAAATTCAGCTTTAAACTTTGCCACAACAGTATCTCAGACCTGTCTGGTGTGTTCCTTGGTCCTCATGATGTTCTCTGCACTTAAAACAGAACGCTGATACTATCATAGAGCAGGTGCATTTATACGGAGACTTGATTACACACAGGTGGATTCTATTTATCATTACCAGTCATTTAGGACAACATTGGATCATTCAGAGATCCTCACTGAACTTCTGGAGTGAGTTTGCTGCACTGAAAGTAAAAGGGCCGAATAATATTGCACGCCCCACTTTTCAGTTTTTTATTTGTAATTAAAGTTTAAAATATCCAATAAATTTTGTTCCACTTCAAGATTGTGTCCCACTTGTTGTTGATTCTTCACAAAAAACTTAGAATTTATATCTTTAAGTTTGAAGCCTGAAATGTGGCAAAAGGTTGAAGAGTTCAAAGGGGGCCAAACACTTTCACAATACAATGTATATTTGCCTTTCCCTTCTCCTATGTTTCCTTATTTTTTCTTATTATGGTGTTTGGAAAATTCCCAATAAAAGAAATTTTGGTTATAGTTCCAGCACCTAAAGAACTTAATGTTATCATAGGATTCTTACATGTTGACTGCATAACTAACTGGAATTGAAGGTAGCACATTGCCATTATGCAGCAAGACGGCTTTTAAACATTTTTTGGACAAATTGATGAAGAGTGTCCTTTCAGCAGGATTATGACATATCTCCAGAGCTTCCATTAAAGTTTTAATGTTGTTGCATACCCCAAGAATACTTTCAAAGACAAAGTATTAGACAATGTCATTCTCACGGTTGCAGGACAAAAATATGTGAACATCACTCGAGGGGAGATTCCACTTCTGTAGCTTGGAACCTTACTCATGGGCAGATCTAAATGGTTAAAGAGGACCTGTCACCCTCCCCCCCATGGATTAAAATTTAAGCCCAGCACTGAATGCAGCATTTGGCTCTGTGGGCTGCTACCCCGATATATAGGGTTAAAAAAACTTAGAGTCATTTTCCATGGAGGCGGACCCTTGTCCTTGAGGCAGCCAGTCCACGGGGGCATTTCACGCCCCCTGCGCCTCTGTACCGCCCATGTCCTCACCACCTCTGCTCGTGCCATTCATGAAATCCTAGCTCTCCGTGTCCTTGTGTGGGTGAAGCAAGCATAGAATGAGGTTGAGGTGCATGCCCCACCTCCCACTATGACGTCCTCTCATTTCCCCGCCCTGCTCCATAGCACAACACTGAGCAGGGCGGGGAAATGAGAGGACATCATATCACCTCCCACTATTACATCCTCTCATTTCCCCGCTCTGCTCCATAGTAAAACACTGAGCAGGGCGGGAAAATGAGAGGACATCATAGCGCCTCCCACTATGACATCCTCTCATTTCTCCTTCCTGCTTTATAGCACAACACTGAGCAGGGCAGGGAAATGAGAGAATGTCATAGTGGGAGGCGGGGCATGGACCTCAACCTTGCTCTGCACTTGCGTCACCCACACAAGGACGCGCAGAGTGGGGATTTCAATAATGGCACGAGTGGAGGCATCGAGGACATGGGCAGCACAGAGGCACAGGGGCCTCGTGGATGAGCTGCATCAAGGACAAGGGCCCACCTCCATGCAAAATTACTGTAAGTTTTTATAAGCCTACATATCGGGGTAGCAGCCCCATAGAGCCATGGAGGACTCCTTGCCTGAATATAAGCAGACGTGCTGTATTCAGTGCTGGACTTAGATTCTAATCCATGACAGGGGGTGACAGGTCCTCTTTAACAAGATCATTTACTTTACTTTGAGTTAAATGGCGTGTTTCAGTCAAGGTTGTCATCACAAGACTGGCTCGTGAAAGGAAGAAGCTTCATGACACCAAGCGCCCTCTTGTTCTTCACTTGAAAACATTTCTGGTTTTTTTGTAACCAGCAATTCTTTTGCATGTAGTACTGAGCATATTGCAGATTAAATGATTGAATACTTGTAAAATCCAATTGTTTCTTAAAACTCCTTTACTAATGGAGGGCAGCTTTGGAGAAATAGCATTTGGTAGTGTGGCTAGTTGGCTCTCTCCAGATTATTGGGACTGCAAAAGGCATAGATTACCGTATATACTCGTGTATAAGCCGACCCGTGTATAAGCCGACCCCCCTACTTTTGCCCCCAAAACCTGGGAAAACCTATTGACTCGTGTATAAGCCGAGGGTGGACTCCAGCACAGGTATACAGCCCCCAGCAGTGTGGTATACAGGCCCCCCAATGGTAGTATACAGCAGCCTCCCCAGTGGTAGTATACAGCAGCAGCCCCAGTGGTATATACAGCAGCAGCTCCAGTAGTTAGTATACAGCAGCCCCAGAGGTATATACAGCCCCAGTGGTAGTATACAGCAGCCCCAGAGGTATATACAGCCCCAGAGGTATATACAGCCCCAGTGGTAGTATACAGCAGCCCCACAGGTATATACAGCCCCAGTAGTTAGTATACAGCAGCCCCACAGGTATATACAGCCCCAGTGGTAGTATACAGCAGCCCCAGAGGTATATACAGTCCCAGTGTAGTATACAGCAGCCCCACAGGTATATACAGCCCCAGTGGTAGTATATAGCAGCCCCAGTGGTATATACAGCCCCAGTGGTAGTATACAGCAGCCCCAGAGGTATATACAGCCCCAGTGTAGTATCCAGCAGGCCCAGTGGTAGTATGCAGCCCCCCCTCCTTAATATGCGTCCCCCAGTATTAATAAACAGCCCCCCCTCCTTATCATGTCCCCCCCCGGCTGCGGCAGCTGTTAAAATAACAAACACTTTATACATCACCTTCCGACGCAGCTCTCCGCTCCTCCGGTCCTCTGCCCTCCGCTCGCCAGCTTCTTCTTCCTTGATGTGCCGGCTTGTGACCGCGCGCAGGAAATGACGTCATCTCCTGCGCCCGGTCACATGACACCGGCACAACAAGGAAGAAGAAGCCGCGAGCGGAGACGCTGAGGACCGGAGGAGCGGAGAGCTGCGTCGGAAGGTGATGTATAAAGTGTTTGTTATTTTGACAGCTGCCGCAGCCTGGGGGGACATGATAAGGAGGGGGGGCTGTTTATTAATACTGGGGGACGCATATTAAGGAGAGGGGGCTGTGTAGTGCAATATGCACGGCATCCCCCCCGCCGCTGATGGACAGGGGGATGCCGTGCATATTCATTGCACTAATGAGGCGGCCCCACGTGACCGCCTGCGGTCACCGCGGCCCCCTGCTGCCTCCTCCAGCCCCCGGTCACAGCTCCCCCCCCACAGCATACCGTATGACCCGTGTATAAGCCGAGGGGGAGACTTTTCAGCCCAATTTTTGGGCTGAAAAACTCGGCTTATACACGAGTATATACGGTACCTCTTGCAACCATTTGGTAAAATGTGAAGCACATCTATTGTATCTTACGTGTGAAGCAAAACTATTGTCCTGATCTCCTCTTTTCAAACTAAAATACATTGGATCTTGAAAATTAGAGCCAATCAGCACATTTAAGCGTAGTATTCATTTTCAGCACCACAAAATTAGTTAAGTTTTAAGGTACCATCACACAGCAATATTGCTTGCAATTTGCTGGTTGCAGTGAAATCATGGACACATTGTTCTATTTTGTTTCCGTGTACAAATGGAACAATGTGTCCATGATTTCACTGCAACCAGCAAATTGCCAGTGAAATTGCATATAATATTGCCGCGTGTGACAGTACCTTAACAGTTTTCAACTCTGAGCCAATTTGATTGTGGAAAAGTATAATGAGATGGCTTTAAAGGTTAAAAAAAATTGAGACCATAGCAAAGGTAATTGAGAAGTAGCAAAAATTACAAATTTACAAAAAATTGAAAAATAGTAAAAATTACAAATACAAAAAATATCAAAATGGAACAGAAAAAATAAGTAAAAATGAGAAACAGACAATGATATATGTGTGACCCCCACTTATATACGAATTGAAAATGGGTATAAAATCAAAGCTGACTTTAGAGAGTTTCAAAACAATGCTTAGAATATTTGGTGTAAATTGTATGCTGTAAATTACCTGTGTCAGTGACTAATGATATGTCATGTGAAGCTGTTCACAGTTATATAATACAGTAGACTATATTACCTTGTTTAGATCAAATGGTATATGCAATTTAATTATGTAAGTTAATGAGTAAGGATGAACTGACAATCTAGAATTAATGAATTTATTAAATAACAAAAGTATGAAGCTCTTTTAAAAAAACTGAATTATAATGTAAGACAGTACTTGCTAACCTTGTCACAAGCCAGTGTGGTTCTTTCCCTTGGGACATTGAATAAGTAGGCAGTTATTTTCGAGTAATAATGGATATTTTGCCTCTGTGATGCAAAGGATGTTATTATGACTAACATGGGTAAATATGGACACTCTCAGAGCAAACACCCCTAACCCAACCATTTCCTGTGCATACTACGGTTTTACCTGTGCAGTACCTAGTGGACCCTGCGCACACTGGAATAACCCTAACCAGAGGACTAAAAAATGACAACTCAGACCTGGCTTCCTTTTTGACCCTTGAGTGTTTCTCGTACCTCCTTAGGAACCAGGCGATAGGGGAGAGCACTATTGCTAAAAATAAGGAAGGCGTACAGAGATTAAGAAATAAAAAAACAAAGTGAAAAAATTAAACACTACTGCTAGAAATAAATGCCCCCTACTTCATATTATACAAAGCAGAAAGGAGTAGGATAGCCAGAAAAAACAGCAAATAAAAATAATCTAGATGATCTTCATCTGACTGGCAGAAATCCAAAGTAAGTATGGCTGCAACTCTAAGTAGAATCCACAAAGAATATCACCAGTGGGGAAGGTCAGCCAGGGCAAGTCTTAGGCCAGCTTCACACCACGATTTGAACCAGACAGTGTGAACTGGACAGAACCGGATCGGGTTTTGGCCCCCATGTATCCCTATGGGGCCGGATGGCACTTATTTGCCATCTGGTTTTGTGCTCTGTTTGTTATTTGCCCCAGACACAAAATCGAAGCATGCAGTAATTTTTGTGTCCGGGCAAAAAATGAACAAAACAGGATCCTCCCAGATCCGGGGTGTTCCGGTGCCCATAACATGGGAGTCTATGGGTGTCGAATCATACTGGATCCGGCAGAAAAACAATCCGGTTCCCAGACGCCGAGTGCTGAAAGAACAGCGACTCTGAAATTTAAGATGCACTCCTTCAGTGTCTGGACAGCCCAGCTGAATTCGAAGCCGCTGTAGTTTAGAATGTGGAGAGCTCCATTACTCCCCTCCAGCTGCTATGCTGAAATTTCAGCACTGGACAGCAGCAGCCACATGCAGGAACTAATCCAGCATAAAACAGGATAGGAGGACATATTTGCCCTCCAGTTCTGTACGTCTGTCGAGCCCCAGGCCCTGGGGTACTCGAGTATCAGGCCCGGAGGGGTTTGCAGGGATGTAACGGGTGGCGGTGCCGGAGCCCGTGGCCTGGGTGACACTTCAATAAGGGGGTTATGTGCAGGGATTAAGAGTTATTGTCACATGACGCCACCTCTAGTACCTGGTGATGGATCACCAGCACCGCCACAGTCCTCCGGAGAGCGATGGTATCGCGGCAAGGATGGCAAAGCTCCCTACAGGTGGAGCTGGTCCTCCAAGCCAGCGTTTCTGTAAGCAAAAAGGTTCAATTCTGTGCAGCAGCTGGTTGACGACTTCAGAGGTAGACTCTGGTCATTTCCTCGTGTCCGGCATTCCCGTGGTGGACTGGGGAATTCCCTGGAGTATGGTCACTCCATGCTGGGGTTCTCCCTTTCTCTCTCGGGCCCAGACTCACGCGTCAGGCACCCTCTCTCAGGATCCCCTTTCATCTTCCCTCAGGATCAGCCTGGAGCTGTCCTGTTAGACCTTCCACCTCACGCCACACTCCTCCTCGACTCCTCTCCAACTCCCTTCTCCTCATTCTCCCAAGAGGTGCTAGATGCCTCCCTGGTAACCTCCCACCACTAGTCTAGTGTGGGAGTGCAGGAATGGGTCCAACCCACCAGCCCAGCATCCACTTGCAGTTGGGGAAAATTACACCATTTTTACGAGTGCAATACCCCACTGTGACGCCTGACCATGTGGTGCGCCACATACCACCATGATGAAACATACTCACCCTCGATTATAAATACCTGTTAAACCGGGGAGTGAAAATCATTTTTATATTTTCAGTAACAATATCAACAGGTAAACTATATACAATCAAGCATACTTTTGCTTCTTCCTATTTCTAGGAGGCACATTTTCTTATAATGTTACACATTTGCAGCAGTTATTATAGACCCCACGGTCCTCGGGTCACCCACTGGCCAAGATATTACTCTCCGGTTCTTACTATCTGCATAAAACATAATAAACTTTTGAGTCCAACTCAGCCCAACGGGGATCGGTACTATCAGTGCGGGTGCGACGGTAACATATTGTCTAGCACAGTCCAGTGTGCGTTATCACCGCCGGACCACTATATGTCACACATCATCAACAAAGGGGCAGAGTTCCAAATAAAAGTCTATGGATCTTCCATGGTTCAACACTTAAGAGCACTGTTCATTTTTCAGGGCATTATTCAGAACACAATAGGGACAAGTAAGGAAAAAGGGGCTATTTACAGTCATAGTCTCTACAACGGGAGTCTATTGTTGGCGTGCTATGCGGATTGCAAACCAGCCTAAGGGGCCTGGATGCCTTTCAAATGAAACCTGCTCACCTCAGTACAGATCACGGTCCGGGTGTCCACGCCGCAGGTACGATTCAACGTCTCGTCTGCCAAAAGAGATGTCCTCCTACAGACCGGGTTCAAGTATGAATCCCCATCCTTCGTCTTGGTAGGAAGAAACTACAGTTCCTTGGTGGCGCAACTCCAATGGAAGTGGGGGCTGTGCTCTGGCTTCGTCTCGAAGTCGCCGGGTAGCCTGTTGTTTCTGGAATCATTCTTCTCTTCTTTTCTGTCTTGCTTGTTGGTCTCACTGGTTCAGGGATGACTGGTATTCTGGTGGTGGTGAGATGCTGGTTGGGACTCTGGGCAACGCTCTGGTCTCTGCTGTGCTCACAATGATGGGGGTACCCTGCCGCTGCCACTGCCATGCGGACCGCCATGCAGCCTCTGAGGTACTTCTTCCTGAAGCTCCTTCTATGTCCTCCGCCACTCTGAGTCTCTCTCACCTTCCTTTTCCTCAGCTTCTACGATCATGTCTGGTTCTGCTGGGGACGACCACGCTGGCTCTAGCTGGAGATAGCTGCGGGTACGGGATGGTGGTTTTACAGGGGCTCCGGTCTGTGTCCCTGCATCATATTCCATGACTGCTTGTACTGCTACCGCGCTCCACTGCCGACACATCCACTCCAGGGCTTCCTCCAAGTCCTGGCGGAGCCGTCCAAAATTGTCTCTTCAGTAGTCGGCATCCCCCTCTAGTGTTAAGAGGGATGCCACTGCCGGGTCTCCTTATGCGGCTCTGGCCTGTTCTTCAACCTCGCGCACGATGTCTCTCCAATGGGGTGCCGCCATGCTGCTGGGTACAAAGGATCCTTGCTCATCCTGTCCTTCTCTTCCGGTTTGTATCTTTATCAGCAGCTACTCCCGGAGCACTTCCTGTGGGCTGCCCCCCTGATTGATTGATGGCATTTGGGGTGGCCACACTTTTTAGTGCCTCTGTCTTGGCCCTCCTTCTTCTAGGGGCTGAGGCACACCCTGGGCCTACACATGGTGTTTAGTACATGGCTATGGCACCATCTTGGGTCCTCCTGCAGTGATGCGGGAACCCATTTTTGGAGTCAAGCAAAGGTGGGAAAAGTTTGTTTCAATGCAGTTCAAAAGTCCAAGGCACACAGTACCCAGTAACAACGGGCACGAGATCCTGTTCATGATGCCAGAAATATATGTTGAGCCCCAGGCCCTGTGTATCAGGTCCAGAGGGATTCGCGGGGATGTCACGGGTGGCGGTGCCTTAGCAAGTGGCTTGGGTGACACTTCAATAAGGGGGTTATGTACAGGGATTAAGAGTTATTGTCACATGACGTCACCTGTAGTACCTGGTGATGGATCACCAGCACTGTCACAGTCCTCCGGAGGGTGATGGTATCACGGCAAGGATGGCAAAGCTCCCTACAAGTGGAGCTGGTCCTCCGGGGCAGCGTTGCTAGAAGCAAAAAGGTAGATTTCTGTAGCACAAAGTCATGGAGGAAAAGTCACTCTCCCAGGTACTTTACTATAAACAGTCATCAGCATACAAGTCCGCAGTTCAACAACAGTTGTTAGAGAAACAGGTAGCTCTACGGGTGGCTGCAAGTGGATGCCAGGTGGTATGGTGGTACCCGTGGTATGCCTTAGTTGACGAACCAGTGTCCTTTCTTCCCCGCCTAAGATGAGTCTATACCCAATTACTCCTTGAAGGTAGTCTTAGGGCTCCCCTCCCTCGAAGTGAAGAAGCAGGCAGACCGCTCCATCTGACAGGGTACCGCAGCCGATGGACAGACTGCAACAGTCGGTTGACGACTTTAGAGGTAGACTCTGGCTATTTCCTCGGGTCTGGCGTTCCCGTCGTGGACTGGGAAATTCCCAGGAGTATGGTCACTCCATGCTGGGGTTCCCCCTTTCTCTCAGGCCCAAACTCACGCGTCAGGCACCCTCTCTCACGATCCCCTCAGGATTCCCTTTCATCCTCCCTCTGGATCAGCCTGGAGCTGTCCTGTTAGACCTTCCACCACGCTCCACACTCCTCCTAGACTACTCTCTAACTACCTTCTCCTCACTCTCTCAAGAGGTGCTATATCCCTCCCGGGTAACCTCCCACCACTAGTCTAGTGTGGGAGTGCAGGAATGGGTCCCACCCACCAGCCCAGCATCCACTTGCAGTTGGAGAAAATTACACCATTGTTACGAGTGCAATACCCCACTGTGATGCCTGACCATGTGGGGCGCCACATGTCCAGGGCTGTCAGGCTCTGCCCGGTGCATCCTACAAAACATCAGACAGAACCTGACAATGAAAATTTGCGGTGTAAAGCTGGCCTTAAACAGCCACACTCAAAAGGTGATAGGGCAGGCTAAATTGTTTTACCTGATATTTTACTACGAAAAATAGTATATTGAGGTGTGCTACTTTCAACCGCCCTATATCTTCTAAATATATTCCTCCAAACTAGAAACTTTTTCGTAAATCACAATTTATTCATAAATCAAACATATAGTGTTCAAACCCGCAGGTCCCGGCCGTAATGCTGCAGGATTGTCTACCAATTCACACTACACATAAAACCACACATAAAATGCACATAAAAACACAATAAAACACTAAAACGTTTTTACCACAAGTTGATATTTAAATTGCACTCTTGGGAAAAAGGAGCTTGAAGAAAATAGAAAAAAAAAAGCTCCTACATCTTAAGCAGTCACACTGTGCTTTCAGCTAATTCTGAGTTGCTGATTCTACTTCCCTTGACAAAGGAGACCAAGTTCTTTGAAATGGCATTGGGATATACACTTAACCAGCTGTAGGAAGCTCTGACAGACAAGCCTCTACAGAGGCATCCCATAATCCAAAGGTGACCAAAAGTGCACTGGTCTTGGAGACAGACGTGTCTGACAATAGTATCCTGAAGCGGAGTCCATCGGAGAGGAGCCTAATAACCGGAACTGTGAGCCAGGGTGAATGCTGAGCATACGGTTCATTGGTCGGCATGCTCATACGAACAGACGAGTGGACAGGACGGCCAGATGTCTGACAGTGTAATATGAGGAAGGAACCGACAGCATTTTCTAGCACCGCAGATCCCTGTTAATATTGCTCCTTCTGAGTACAATCTCAAAACCCTTCTGCTTTATACATCTATATCTATATAGATCCAATTGGAGGACAGTGTTGTGACATCTGTTTATAAAGAGAAGCGTTTTATGTGCTTTGAACAAACTGAGCCCACTTGTATTCCTTAGTGATTGATGGGCAATATTTATAACTGCATTTGTATTTTTTACAGAACCGCATATGATAAGACTGAACTACTGAACTGAGTCAATATTCTGACTCAGAATTAGCCCAAAGCAAAGAGTGACTGCTTGAGAAGTAGGAGCTTTCTTTTTTTTTTTTTTTAAAGCTCCTTTTTACCAGGGGTGCAATTGAAATATCAACTGTTTGGTAAAAACTAACTTTTTAGTGTTTTTATGGATTTTTTATGTGTGGTTTATTGTATAGTGTTAATTGGTAGACAATCCTGCATCTCTACGGCCGAGACCTGCAGGTTTGAGCACTATATGTATGATTTATGAATAAATTGTGATTTCTGAAACAGTTTCTAGTTTGGACGAAAATATTTAGAGGATATAGGGCGGTTGAAAGTAGCGCACCTCAAAATACTATTTTTTGTAGTAAAATTTCAATTAAGAATCCTTTTTTTCTGGCTAGAGAGGTTGAAAGCCAGGGTGAGGTGCGGCAACTTGTAGGAGTAAAGCGCTAATCAAGTAAAAAATTACATTGTTTTATCTCTTGGTTCATCTTCTCTGTTGGTGGCATGGTGGCTCAGTGGGTAGCACTGCAGTGCTGAGGTAATAAGGTCCTAGGTTCATTTCCCACCAAGGACAACATCTGCAAGGAGTTTGTATGTTCTCCACCTGCTTGCGTGGGTTTCCTTTGGGTACTCTGGTTTCCTCCCACATTTCAAAGATTGTGAGCTCCAAGAGGGATAGTGTGGTAAAGTGCTATGGAATTAATAGTGCTATATAAATAAATATTATATTATTATTATTCATCCCGAGATGATAACCCAAGAAAAATGAAAGCTTAATACTTAATTATTACCAAAAACGATGCCAAAAGCTATCTAAAAACTGGTTATCTATCGAAAATAATATTTTTTAGAACATCATGTAATTTAACGATGTGCAAGATGAACAAAGTAGCTCAACTCCTAGCAATTTTTGAACCAAAGGAACCATCTTTCAGAAATGATCCAAGGCAACTGCCAATACATTATTAAAATACAACCAGAATTAGACAGGTAAATGACAAAGTTTATAGACATGTGAATCCAAGACTGATACGAGACTTCGTTATGAAGGAGGAGGAGACGCGCTGGATCTTAGCAAGAGGCTTTAGCCCTGGCATAAACTCTTCAGTTACCAACTTATTCAGCAACATTCTGAAGAGCATTCTGATACCAAAAGGACCTAGCAGGAGTTCTCTAAGTATCAGAAGAGCCCAGATGCCTGGCCAACATAGAATCATGTATTTTGTTAAGAAGATCGGTGTGTAAAAAGGACAGTAGAGAATGGTTGTTCAGGGGAAAGCACTACAATGCTCTATTCTCAGCATTCTGAATGTGCACTCTAAGATTATTTAAAAGGGCCCCAACCACCCCTTCAAAAAGAATCTTGACAGGATTTTTGTCCCTCAACTCCTGAACTAAGCTATGAGACAATAATTCTTCCTTAGCATTCTTTGATCCAGGAAAATTAGTCATGCAAAAAATTAAACCAACCAAAAAAAAGGACCCATCGAGGCTGTCTAGTATTTAAGCATTTTGTAGGGTAAGCATACAGTAATTTTTTTATAATCAGTAAGGACCTTATCTCTATCTTTCCTCCAACCAATATTTCTACTCCTCAAATGCTCTCTTAACCACCAGGAGTTCTTGATCACCTATCATAGTTAGTCTCTGCTTATTTCGGAATTTCTGTTAACTAAAAGCACAAGTATAAAGGTAAACATCCTTCTTTTGTGAAGGGACAGTACTCATCCCCCCAAAAAAAGCAACTACCTCAACCACAAAAGGCATACCAACCTTGTTTTGACTGTGGACCGGAGATTTTGAATAGACTGTTTTGAGAACAGCAAAAACATTTTTCTGGAAGAAAAGTATATCTTAATTTTCACAGCTTAGTATTATAAAAATTTTGTGAAGCACCTGGGGGTTCAGATTGCTCACCGCACACATAGAAAAATTCATTATAGGGGTCTAGCTTTCAAAATAGGGTCACTTGTGCTGGATTTCCACTCTTTAGGGATATCATGAGCTCTCCAAATGTGACATGGTGTCAGCTATCGATACCAGCTAATTCTATATTCAAAAAGTCAAATGACTCTCTTTCCCTTCTGGGCCCTACAGTGTCCAAGTATTGTGTAAAAGTAAATAAATGATTAAAAAAAAATTACATATGCAATCCCCTGTTTTGCAACCCAGCCAACAGTCACTCTTATGAGGTGCCAATGCCTTAGTACACATCCACATACCACCAGGGACCCGGGGTGTAACAGATCAGACACTCTGTCTCCATCCAGATTCACAAAACAAACCTGTGGCCTCTTGTCTGATGGACAGTCTATACTGCAGGCCGAACATTTGTAGAATGAACCCTGTTGGCTCTAGCTATCCATCTGCTCAGATTTGGTAGGCTCAGCCCCTTTTTTGGTAACCACTCCTTTTTGGGTATTTGGCTCCTTTTGGGTCACCACCCCCTTTGGGGATTCTACCCTTTATGGGCCACCATCCAAATTGGGGAACCACTCACTTTTAGCCACCCCTTTTTGGCCCGCCACCCCTTTTTGGGTATTTTCCCCTTTTTGGCACGTCATCCCTTTCTTAGGTATCTTCCCCTTTTTGAGCAACCTTCTTTTTTTGGTTTATGTACCATGACCTTTCCATGGAATTCTCAGGCACCAATTCACACGGTTAATTGCTATCATCCTGGGCCATTACCGCCCCATCGAGAAGCTCCAGCATCACCCACTACAGCTGCTCAAGAACCTGCCGCTGTTTTTCATTAATCCCCTGCTGCTTAAGTGCTTGCTGCTCAAATGCCTGCTGCTGCTGCTGCTCTTGTTGCTGCTGCTCAAATACCTTGTGCTGCTGTCGCCAATTCTGTTGAAGTTCCTACTGTTCCTACAACAGGCTTTTTTACTGATCTTCTAGTTCATTAAACCCTGCTGCTTGCATACGTTTGGGGACATGCCAATCCACCGCAAGCCATCTGTATATTCATTAACCCACTGGTTCAATGCAGCTGTAATCCCTACACGTGACTCCAGGATCATTTACCCACAGTCTAGCACCATATGTGGCAATTCACACTGTACAACAGGAGAATTCACTCGCTTGCTGGTCAATAAGGTAGTCACAGGAATGATTTTTCATTAAAATAATCCTTGGTTTTATTGTCTTCTGTGAAGACATGTTTTAATGATTTTTCTCAGATAGCTGTGACTATCTACATGTTGTTTATACTGCTCCATTCACCATGATCCATTAAATGTATTTATTTGAAACTGGAATATGCACTAGACCTTTTCTGCTTTCTCACTTGGATTTCTCCAGTGCACCTGGAGGTGTCGTGCACTGCTTTATCCACATGAGCTGAACCTATTTGCTTTAATACTAAAGTTATAGTGAAATAATGGATATGGTCATAAAGTCCAGACTTTTAGCTTTCATTAGACAGGATCCACATAAAAATTGGATGAAGGGTTTAGGAGTTGCAGTTCATTTACATGTGCCACCCTGTTTTTTTTTTTGTTTGTTTTTTAAAGGGACCAAAAATAATTGGAAAATTGACTCAAAGGCTTTTTCATGGGAAGGTAAGGGCAATTTTCTTTTGTCCACCCCCTTTTTTATGTTTGGTGTGGAACTATGTCCAATTTGGCTTTAGGACAATTCTTTTTGTGTGTTTTTCATTGAAGACCAATTAAATGAAGATAATAATACCAAAGAATTTGTGATTGCAATCATTTTCAGGAAGAAACTGAGTATTATCTGACAGAATTGCAGGGGTGTCAATACTTTTGCCCAACACTGTAGGTATATCAATGTCCAAATCTACCATAAAGAGAAGACTGCATGAAAATAAACACAGAGGCTTCACTGCAAGGTGCAAGCCACTCATAAGCCTCAAGAATAAGAAGGCCAGATTATACTTTGTAAAAAAGCATCCTAAAAAACCTGCACAGTTCTGGAAGAACATTCCTTGGACAGATGAAACCTAGATCAACCTGTACTGAAATTATGGAAAAAAAAGGATAGCAAAGACATGATCCAGCTCATGATTCACAGTAGACCACATCATCTGTTTAACACAGTGGGGGCAGTGTGATTATTTGGCCATGACTGCCAGTGGCAATGGATCTCTAGTGTTTATTGATTATGTGACTCAGGACAGAAGCAGCCAGCCAGATGAATTCTGGGATTTTCAGAGACATACTGTATGCTCAAATCCAGCCAAATGCAGCCAAATCGATTGGTCAGTGTTTCATAGTACAGATAAAAAATAATCAAAACATAAAGCTAAAGACAGGAGATTATTAAAGAAAAGAAGTGGAATATTCTTAAATGGCCAAGTTAGTCACCTGATCTCAACCCAATAGAGCCACATTTCATCTATTAAATACTAAGATTTATACGAGAAGGCCTACAAACAAACTGCAAATGAAAACCACTGCAGTAAGAGCCTGGCAAAGCATTAAAAACGAGGAAACACAGTGTCTGGTGATGTCCATGAGTTAAAGACTTCAGACACTTATTGCCAACAAAGGGTTTTCAACTAAGTATTATAAATTAGCATTATATTTACAATTACTTTTGAGCCCCTGTAACGGGATTAAGTTTAAAAAAATGCTTTAGCTCCTAACATTTTTATGCAATTATTTTGTTCAACCCCCTGAATTTAAAGCTGAAAGTCTGAATTTAAATTGCATCTGAATTGTTTTGTTCAAAATTCATTGTGGTAATGTACAGACCAAGAATAAAAAAATGTTGTCTCTGTCCAAATATTTATGGACCCAACAGTGTTTTATTGTGATTTTATTAGTGAAGTGTGAACACTGAAATGCTTGCGTGCTCTATACTTGAATGGAGAAGAATTGACACTCGGTTGGGCGGACACAAATACAGTAACGAGTATAAAGAAAGTCAAGAACTAGAGCATTTTCCTGGAAGTTTCTACCATGAGGTCTGTGTGCGCTGGAGTATCACTGAAATGGATGGAGATAGCTCTCAAAAGGAATATCAACAGCATGGAAAAGATGCCTGGCTGCATCTCTGACTCCAAGGATGCTGTGTGGAACAATGTTGTCAGCAGTGGCCCCCCACAGCACTGGGCCCAGGGCTACCACCCATATTGACCTCATTGTAATCCGCCACTGGTTGTCAGTGTATTAGGTTGTTTGCATACATTGCGTTTTTATAGCTTTTTTGATGTGTTTTTGGGTGCAAACCTATCACATGATAATAGGGATATAGGGAATGATGTAGAACTTGTTCATGCAATCTTCAGCAGCATGATCCAGTGACGTAGGTCATCACTATTTGTATGTTATATTGGACCTGTATTCTGATGTTCTTGTCTGCTCACTTTTGTTATAGTTGTTCCGCCATTCTGGTGCTAACTACCACCGTGTGTATAATTTTTTGACCTGATGCCATTTTATTGTCTATTTGAACTGTGAATTATCGTGTCTATCAGAACGAGCCACCTTATCCGCCTTCTTCTGTATCAATTTGCTGTGAATTTGTACATTTTTTATTCACTTGATAAAGAAATTTTCTTAAATGCACACAATCTCTCCTTATTCTCCTTTAAAAAATAATAGAATAAAAGACAGTTTCGGTCATCGGTTAAACGTGAGGCAGTGCTGAGTTACGGCAAACGGCAAGATCTCGTGAAAATGTGTCAGTGCAGCATTGTGTGCACATTTAACATTATCTCATATTTATACAAAGTCTAGTCTAGGGCTGAACACCCTTATATGAAATAAATCGTCTAGCCTCGGATGTGATAGGTACTATTTAAGCAATTACTGGATAGTTTATTTGTCCTGAGTCTGTGTTAACCTTTATTTAAATGAGTTCTTTGTGAACATTTATGCATTTTAGCTGGAAATTGCTTCTCATTGGCACACACTGTAAACAAGAGTAAAAATTTTAACTAACATAATATCAAACGTTCTTCATATGTTCTTGACATGCGATGAAATCAAAAAAATGTCAACGACTCTAAGTGCAATTAGATTATAAGAAAATTGTTGAAAGTCAGTATTACAGTATTATGTTTAAGGCTAGTTTCACACTACGATTTTGCTAAATCCGATGCTGTCCGAGGAAAATCGGACAGCATCGGATCCAAACTGATCCCTGCAATCGGATGCCAAATAGGCATCCGATTCTGACATTTTGCAGGATCAGTTTGGGCTGTCACCTAGCTACCCCTCCTCTCTGCCTCCTGTCATCTTGCTGTCTCCCTGTTGTCCCCTGCTGTCCCCCTGTTTTCCCCCTGCTATCCCCCTGTTTTGCTCGGGTGTCCCCCTGCTGTCCCCCTGCTGTCCCCCTACCTCTCCCCTACTGTTGCCCTGCTGTCCCCCTGTTTTGCCTGGTGTCTTCCTGCTGTTCCCCTCTCCTATCCTCACCTCCTGTCATTCCAGCATAACAAATCTTTATTCTCACCTGCCAGTGCTCCCCCGGCGTCTCCATAGAGCTCTCGATCGGGTGTACAGGACCTGCGATGATGTCAGAAGCGTCATCGGGTCAAATGAACAGTTACCGTGGTAACCGGCCATGTGACCCGATCAGCTGATCGGGTTGTGACATCATCACAGGTCCTGTTACAGAGCGGCTGCAGATGGAGACGCCGGGGGAGCGCTGGCAGGTGAAAATAAAGATTTTTTATTTTAAACACTTGATTTAACTTATATTTAAATTCCGCAATGTATGGATATTCATGGAAGTTAAATTAGGCGGCACAGAATAGGTGTAGTGTACTGAGCATGTACTGAGCATGCTCAGTACACTAAAATCGGGTCTGAGAAGACATCAGATGTTTCCTCAGACTCTGCTCAATAGGGCCTCATGTTACTTGAATCAGATCGGATCGGATTTCCATAATTGCCATCCGATCTGTCAGATCTGATTCAATCTGGTTTTTGATTCGGATGCAAAAATCGGAGCAGTCTCCGATTTTTGCACTGGAAAGAAATCGGACATTTAGTGCACATCCGAATCGGTCCGATCCCCATAGGGTTACATGGGGGCAAATTCGGATCCGATGCTGATTTATATCGGACAGCATCTGATTTCGCAAAATCGTAGTGTGAAACCAGCCTAAGATGAAAATTTAAAATGAAGTGGATTAAAATTAAAATATTTTTTGAATGAAAATTTAATTGAAATATATAAATATTTGTTAATCTTAATTTTTAAGTGGGTCAAACTTTTTTTAATAAAAATCTGAGATGACTATCATTTGTTTTACTTTTATAAGAAAAGACTATTTTGGATACTGGTGGTTGCAGAAGAAAGTTATAAAAATGATAATCTATTTTTTAGAAAATAAATGCTAAATGTTACAGTATAACTGTAGAGGTTGTATGAAGAAGTGTAAGGAGGTGTCGTATTCATTTCCCTGAAGATTGCATGTGAATTGTGTCATGCATCTTTGTAAATAATGTAATATATGAATCATGATGTACTGTAGTTATGCTATGTGTTATAATGTTTTTATGTATAACTAGCTGTGAGCCCGATGCAAATGCATCGGGATTCTAGAACGTGCATTAATTTGATTATAGTAGTTATAGCTGTTAGCCTGATGCAAATGCATCGGGTATCTAAAATATGTTTATTGTTTTTTTAAACATTTTTAAATAATAATCGCATCATCAATAGCAATAATATAAGCCATAGCATTATTATTAGCAGTATTAGCAGTATTAATAGCATTATTAGCAGTATTATGAGCATTATATAACAGTATTAATAGCATTAATAGCATTATTATTAGCATTAATAGCATTATTAATAGCATTATTAGCATTAAAAATAGCATTAATAACATTATTAATAGCATTAATAGCATTATTATTAGCATTAATAGCATTAATAATAGCATTATTAGCATTATTAATAGCATTAATAACATTATTAATAGCATTAATAGCATTATTATTAGCATTAATAGCATTAATAATAACATTATTAGCATTAATAATAGCATTAATAACATTATTAATAGCATTAATAGTATTATTATTAGCATTAATAGCATTAATAATAGCATTATTAGCATTAATAATAGGATTAATAACATTATTAATAGCATTAATAGCATTATTATTAGCATTAATACCCTGTTTCCCCGATAATAAGCCACCCCCGATAATAAGCCATAGTGGGGGGTAGAGGAGGGGCGGCTAATATAAGCCATATCCTGAAAATAAGCCATACTAAACTGTCCATGGGGAAAATATAAGCCATGGTACCTTTTTATATGCATCGCCGCTGCCTCGGTCCCCTCTGTCCCTGCTGTCCTCCGCGGTCTGTGTTGTCCTCCTCTGCCCTCATGTGCAGCCGCTGGTGGCCCCGAGTGCATGGGGTTAATTTTCTGTGTGCCCCGCGCCCAGCCTGACATCACCGCTGCCCCTGCAGCTCTGATTGGCGAAGCGGCTCCCCAGCATCTCGAGCGCTGATTAGCTCTGGGCTGTGTGGGATACCATACTGTAAGGGCCTGTGACCCTCTGGGCTGTGTGGGGTACTGTACTGTAAGGGCCTGTGACCCTCTGGGTTGTGTGGGGTACCGTACTGTAAGGGCCTGTGACCCTCTGGGCTGTGTGGGATACTGTACTGTAAGGGCCTGTGACCCTCTGGGCTGTGTGAGATACCGTACTGTAAGGGCCTGTGACCCTCTGGGCTGTGTGGGATACTGTACTGTAAGGGCCTGTGACCCTCTGGGCTGTGTGGGATATTGTACTGTAAGGGCCTGTGACCCTCTGGGCTGTGTGGGATACTGTACTGTAAGGGCCTGTGACCCTCTGGGCTGTGTGGGATACTGTACTGTAAGGGCCTGTGACCCTCTGGGCTGTGTGGGATACTGTACTGTAAGGGCCTGTGACCCTCTGGGCTGTGTGGGATACTGTACTGTAAGGGCCTGTGACCCTCTGGGCTGTGTGGGGTACTGTACTGTAAGGGCCTGTGACCCTCTGGGCTGTGTGGGATACTGTACTGTAAGGGCCTGTGACCCTCTGGGCTGTGTGGGATACTGTACTGTAAGGGCCTGTGACCCTCTGGGCTGTGTGGGATACTGTAAGGGCCTGTGACCCTCTGGGAGGCTGTGTGGGATACTGTAAGGGCCTGTGACCCTCTGGTGAGGCTGTTTGGTAGTTCGTTGTTTTACATGTTATATATGGAAATACCGTCATGATATGGTTGTAACAAGATATTCTTGAGACATTGGTTTAATAAAACTGTTTTGTGGTGACTACCATACTGTTCAGCATGTTAATAAATGTTAACTTTTGGTTAAAAAAAATCGTCGTTTTTTTTTTCTAATATAAGCCATACCCCGAAAATAAGCCATAGTGGGACTTTTGGGGGTAAAAACAATATAAGACACTGGCTTATATTCGGGGAAACACGGTAGCATTAATAATAGCATTATTAGCATTAATAATAGCATTAATAACATTATTAATAGCATTAATAGCATTATTATTAGCATTAATAGCAATATTAATAGCATTAATAGGATAAATATTAGCATTAATAGCATTAATAACATTATTAATAGCATTAATAGTATTATTATTAGCATTAATAGCATTAATAATAGCATTATTAGCATTAATAATATGATTAATAACATTATTAATAGCATTAATAGCATTATTATTAGCATTAATAGCATTAATAATAGCATTATTAGCATTAATAATAGCATTAATAACATTATTAATAGCATTAATAGCATTATTATTAGCATTAATAGCAATATTAATAGCATTAATAGGATAAATATTAGCATTAATAGCATTAATAGCATTATTAATAGCATTAATAGCATTATTATTAGCATTAATAGCATTAATAATAGCATTAATAGCATTAATAATAGCATTAATAACATTATTAATAGCATTAATAGCATTATTATTAGCATTAATAGCATTATTATTAGCATTAATAGCATAAATAATGACATTAATAGGATAAATATTAGCATTGATAGCATTAAATAGCATAATTAATAGCATTAATAGCATTATTAATAGCATTAATAGCATTATTATTAGCATTAATAGCATTAATAGGATAAATATTAGCATTAATAGCATTAATAGCATTATTAATAGCATTATTATTGGCATTAATAGCATTAATAATAGCATTATTAGCATTAATAGCATTATTATTAGAATTAATAGCATTAATAATACCATGAATAGGATAAATAATAGCATTAATAGCAATAATAGCATAATTAATAGCATTAATAGCATTATTAATAGCATTAATAGCATTAATAGGATAAATATTAGCATTAATAGCATTATTAATAGCATTAATAATACCATTAATAGGATAAATATTAGCATTAATAGCATTAATAGCATAATTAATAGCATTAGTAGCATTATTAATAGCATTAATAGCATTATTATTAGCATTAATAGCATTAATAATAGCATTATTAGCATTAATAATAGCATTAATAACATTATTAATAGCATTAATAGCATTATTATTAGCATTAATAGCATTAATAATACCATTAATAGGATAAATATTAGCATTAATAGCATTAATAGCATAAATAATAGCATTAATAGCATTATTAATAGCATTTAATAGCATTATTATTAGCATAAATAGCATTAATAATAGCATTATTAGCATTAATAATAGCATTAATAACATTATTAATAGCATTAATAGCATTATTATGAGCATTAATAGCATTAATAGTATTATTAATAGCATGAATAGCATTATTAATAGCATTAATAGGATTAATAGCATTATTAATAGCATTAATAGCATAAATAATAGAATTAATAGCATAAAAAATAGGATTAATAACATTATTAAAAGCATTAATAGCATTAGTATTAGCATAAAGAGCATTAATAGCAATATTATTAGCATGAATAGCATTATTAATAGCATTAATAGCATTAATAGGATAAATATTAGCATTAATAGCATTAATAGCATAATTAATAGCATTAATAGCATTATTAATAGCATTAATAGCATTATTATTAGCATTAATAGCATTAATATTAGCATTATTAGCATTAATAATAGCATTAATAACATTATTAATTGCATTAATAGCATTATTATTAGCATTAATAGCATTAATAGCATTATTATTAGCATTAATAGCATTAATAATACCATTAATAGGATAAATATTAGCATTAATAGCATAAATAATAGCATTAATAGCATTATTAATAGCATTAATAGCATTATTAGCATAAATAGCATTAATAATAGCATTATTAGCATTAATAATAGCATTAATAACATTATTAATAGCATTAATAGCATTATTATTAGCATTAATAGCATTAATAATAGCATTATTAGCATTAATAATAGCATTAATAACATTATTATTAGCATTAATATTATTATTTTTATTGAATTATTTATTATTTTTTATTTATTTTTTTATTATTTTTTAATTATTTTTTAATTATTTTTTTTATTATTAAATTTATTATTTAGGCTGAGACCCAGTTCTCATTCAGGTCCGCTGGAAGGGCTGATATAATTAGCATATATTTATTTTTTATTATTATTATTTTTATTGAATTATTTATTATTTTTTATTTATTTTTTTATTATTTTTTAATTATTTTTTAATTATTTTTTTTATTGTTAAATTTATTATTTAGGCTGAGACCCAGTTCTCATTCAGGTCCGCTGGAAGGTCTGATATAATTAGCATATATTTATTTTTTTATTATTATTTTTATTGAATTATTTATTATTTTTTATTTATTTTTTTATTATTTTTTAATTATTTTTTAATTATTTTTTTTATTATTAAATTTATTATTTAGGCTGAGACCCAGTTCTCATTCAGGTCCGCTGGAAGGTCTGATATAATTAGCATATATTTATTTTTTTATTATTATTATTTTTATTGAATTATTTATTATTTTTTATTTATTTTTTTATTATTTTTTAATTATTTTTTAATTATTTTTTTTATTATTAAATTTATTATTTAGGCTCAGACCCAGTTCTCATTCAGGTCTGCTGGAAGGGCTGATATAATTAGCATATATCTATTTTTTTTATTATTATTTTTATTGAATTATTTATTATTTTTTATTTATTTTTTTATTATTTTTTAATTATTTTTAAATTATTTTTTTTATTATTAAATTTATTTATCTTTTTAAGTGAGAGTGAGACACAGTTCTCATTCAGGTCCGCCTTTTTTTTCCCCATTGACATACATTACCGGTGTGTCGGCGATTTTATGGCCGCCGACCTGGTTCTATTTGTCGGCCCTAAAATCGCGGACACACCGCTAATGCATGTCTATGGGCAGTGAGCTCGAATTCTGATTGGTCGGCGTCCAATCCGAAATCGGGCTGACTGCCCATAGAGATGCATTAGCGGTGTGTCCGCGATTTTAGGGCCGACAAATAGAACCAGGTGGCCGGCCATAAAATCGCCGACACACCGGTAATGTATGTCAATGGGGAAAAAAAAAGGCGGACCTGAATGAGAACTGTGTCTCACTCTCACTTAAAAAAAAAAAATAAATTTAATAATATAAAAAATTATTTAAAAATAATTAAAAAATAATAAAAAAATAAATAAAAAATAATAAATAATTAAATAAAAATAATAATAAAAAAAAAAAAACATGCGGACCTGAATGAGAACTGCGTCTCAGTCGGACTTAAAAAAATAAATAAATTTAATAATAAAAAAAATAATTAAAAAATAATTTAAAAATAATAAAAAAATGAGGGGCTCTTCTGATTGGCTGAGGGCAGTATACATCGACCAATCAGAAGAGGGCCTCAGATCTCATTGAGGTAGAATGGCGGATTTTTCGTCCATTCTATCTTAATGAGAAGGAAGAGGACGTCGGAGGTGGAAGTTTGCGAAAAGAAGACAGAAGATCCCCGGGGCCGGACGAAGAGGCGGAGATGGCGGAAAGAAGAGAGAAGACCCCCGGGGCCGGAGGAAGAGGACGCCTGGCCGGACGAAGGACTTGTGGATCGGACGGACGATCAGATGACTTGAAGGCATGTAAGTGATGGACGGGGACGTTAGGTTAGGGGACGGCGGGGGCTTCGGGTGTAGGGCTTTAGGTGTTAGCGGTGTGAGCTTAGGAGGCGGCGGGGCTTAGAGGATAGGGGCTTAGGTGCGGCGGGGCTTAGGGGGCAGGGGGGGGGTAGGGGTTTAGGTGCGGAATCGGGGGTAGGGGGTTAGGTGCGGCTTAGGGGGTAGGGGCTTGCGGCAGAGGGTAGTGGATTAGGGCGGCAGGGGGTAGGGGCTTCGGCGGCGGGTAGTGGGTTAGGGGTTAGGGCAGCAGGGGGTAGGGGCTGCGGCGGGGTAGTGGGTTAGGGCGGCAGGGGGTAGTGGCTTCAGCGGCGGGGTAGTGGCTTAGGGGTTAGGTGCGGCAGAGTGTAGTGGGTGTGGCGGGGTAGTGGGTTAGGGCGGCAGGGGGTAGGGGCTTGCGGCAGAGGGTAGTGGCTGCGGCAGGGTAGTGGGTTAGGGCGGCAGGGGGTAGGGGCTTCGGCGGCGGGGTAGTGGGTTAGGGGTTAGGGCGGCTTAGGGTGTAGGGGTGCGGCGGACTTAGGGGGTAGGGGTTTAGGTGCGGCGGGTGGGGGCTTGGCGGCGGGAGCTTAGGAGGCTGTGTAGGGGTGCGGCGGACTTAGGGGGTAGGGGTTTAGGTGCGGCGGGTGGGGGCTTGGCGGCGGGAGCTTAGGAGGCTGCGGGGCTTAGGGGGTAGGGGTTAGGTGCGGCGGGGCTTACGGGGTAGGGTCATAGGTGCGGCGGGTCGGGGCTTAGGGTGTAGGGGTGCGGGGGCAGGGGGCTGTAGTGTACAGCGCGTAGTGGCTTAGGGCGGCAGGGGGCTGTAGTGTACAGCGCGATGGTATACTACAGTCCCATGGCGCTTATGGGCATGGGACTGTAGTATACTATAGCGGTGTACACTACAGTCGTATGGGCTTAGGGCGGCAGGGGGCTGTAGTGCACAGCGCGATGGTATACTACAGTCCCATGGCGCTTATGGGCATGGGACTGTAGTATACTATAGCGGTGTACAGGGGTAGGGGCATAGGTGCGGCGGGTCGGGGCTTAGGGTGTAGGGGTGCGGCGGACTTAGGAGGTAGGGGTTTAGGTGTGGCGGGTGGGGGCTTGGCGGCGGGAGCTTAGGAGGCTGCGGGGTTTAGGGGTAGGGGCATAGGTGCGGCGCGTAGTGGCTTAGAGCGGCAGGGGGCTGTAGTGTACAGCGCGATGGTATACTACAGTCCCATGGCGCTTATGGGCATGGGACTGTAGTATACTATAGCGGTGTACAGTACAGTAGTATGTGCTTCTGTGGCTTGGTTAGTGGTAGGTGTCAGCGACTCGCAATGCCCGCTTCGCGGGCATTGCTTCGCGAGGCTGCAACGACTCGCAATGCCCGCTTTGCGGGCATTGCTTCGGGAGTCGCCGTGGCCGCTACGCGGCCACAGACAGAGTCCAGGAAATGAAACCTGGACTCGCTAACCAAGCCACCGGAAGTTGCGCCGCTCCGACGGAAGTGAGCTACGGCAATTATATAATAGATATATAGCACTTGAATAATGTAGTTATTAGACTGTAAGGTAATGAATAGTTGTGTTGGCACTAGTGCACAATGAAAGGGATTAGCATCAAGGGAGAGTTACAGTTCCCTGCTATGCTTCAAATAGGACCCAGCTTGTGATTAGAGCAGACCTACAGTCTGAAAGGTCGTCAAAGTGTGTGACCAGTGGCAACATAAGGGAGAAAAGAAAAAGAGTTGAGATAATGTGGTCCAAAATGCTTATTGAGACACAGAATGAAAGAACGCTAAGCCTAGAGACCAACCTTCTAACAGAGTGGCCCCAGGCAGAAGAGTACAGAGGCCAGGACTTTAGTAGCAGGACTCTAGATCTAAGAGGCAAGAGGTCAGATTGGACTGGTATGTGAATGGAGTCATCTTTCCCTGGTAGTTTTCTAAGCATTAGTGGGAATAAGGCTCCTCTTTGACACTACTGACAATTCCCCTACCTCCATCCTCTAAGAGGAGAAGAGACGTGGATATGAAAGCTTCTGGGAGCATAAAGCTCTGCTCCAGCCATTGTGATCGAACCCCCGGACCCATCACCTGTATGAGAATACACATGGAGCCATGGAAAAGGGAAGTGACTATCAGGGATTGGACTGTTGTGCTGGGCTGGATTGTGCTTAACCCCTTAAGGACCGAGTCACTTTGCAGCTTAATGACCAGGTAGTTTTTTATAATTCTGACCAGTGTCCCATTATGAGGTAATAACTCCGGAACGCTTCAACGGATCTTAGCATTTCTGAGACAGTTTTTTCGAGACATATTGGGCTTCATGATAGTATTAAATTTAGGTCGATAATTTTTGCGATTATTTGTGAAAAAATCAAAAATTTGGCAAAAACTGAAAAATTAGCAATTTTCAAATTATTAATTTTTATTCTGCTAAACCAGAGAGCTATGTGACACAAAATAGTTAATAAATAACATTTCCCACATGTCTACTTTACATCAGTACAATTTTGGAATAACATTTTTTTTTCGTTCGGACGTTATAAGGGTTCAAAGTTCATCAGCAATTTTTCATTTTTCCAACAAAATTTACAAAACTATTTTTTTGTGACCACATCACATTTGAAGTCCCTTTGAGGGGTTTACATGACAGAAAACACCCAAAAGGGACACCATTCCAAAAACTACACCCCTCAAGCTACTCAAAACTACATTCAAGAAGATTATTAACCCTTCAGGTGCTTCACGGGAACTAAAGCAACGTGGAAGGAAAAAATGGTCATTTTAATTTTTCCAACAAAAATGTTCTTTTAGCCTCAATTGTTTCATTTTCACATGGGCAACAGGATAAAATGGATTCTAAAAATTGTTAGGCATTTCTCCTGAGTACATTGATATCTCATATGTGGTCATAAACCACTGTTTGGGCGCACAGCAGGGCTCAGAAGGGAAGGAGTGCAATTTGACTTTTGGAGCAAATTTTCCATTCAAAAAATCAAATGGCGCTCCTTCCCTTCTGAGCCTTGCTGTGTGCCCAAACAGTGGTTTATGACCACATATGAGGTATCGGTGTACTCAGGAGAAATTGACCAACAATTTTTAGGATCCATTTTATCCTGTTCCCTATGTGAAAATAAAAAAATTTAGGCTAAAAAAAACTTTTGTGGAAAAACAAGTACTTTTTCATTTTTACGGATGAATTTGTGAAGCACCTGGGGGTTCAAAATGCTCACCACCCATCTAGATAAGTTCCCTGGGAGCTCTAGTTTCCAAAATGGGGTCACTTGTGGGGGAGCTCCAATGTTTAGGCACACAGGGGCTCTCCAAACGCGACATTATGTCCGCTAACAATTTGAGCTGATTTTTCAGTCAAATTTTTAGCGGACACCATGTTGCGTTTGGAGAGCCCCTGTGTGCCTAAACATTGGAGCTCCCCCACAAGTGAACCCATTTTGGAAACTAGACCCCCCCAGGGAACTTATCTAGATGGATGGTGAGCATTTTGAACGCCCCACTGCTTCACAAATTAATCTGTAAAAATGAAAAAAAAAGATTTTTATGGAAAAAAAGTACTTTTTCATTTTTACGGATGAATTTGTGAAGCACCTGGGGGTTCAAAGTGCTCACTATGCATCTAGATATGTTCCTTGGGGGGGTCTAGTTTCCAAAATGGGGTCACTTGTGGGGGAGCTCCAATGTTTAGGCACACAGGGGCTCTCCATACGCGACATGGTGTCCTCTAACTATTGGAATTGTTAGCGGACACTATGTCGCATATGGAGAGCCCATGTGTGCCTAAACATTGGAGCTCCCCACAAGTGACCCCATTTTGGAAACTAGACCTCCCCCAAGGAATGCATCTAGATGCATAGTGAGCACTTTGAACCCCCAGGTGCTTCTCAAATTGATCCGTAGTAACGAAAAAGTACTTTTATTTTCCACACAAATTTTCTTTTTTCATCTTTACGGATCAATTTGTGAAGCACCTGGGGGTTCAAAGTGTTCACTATGCATCTAAATACAGCGAAGCCCATTTTTATTCTTTTTCTAGGACTAATTCTAGAAAAAAAATGGCGTGGGGCTCCGCCATATTTTTAGTCCAGCCAGGTACAACTTGGCAGCTACGGACTGCCAGCAACCCCCAGCTGCCTCATTATACTTGGCTGGCAACCAAAAATACAGCGAAGCCGATTTTTATTTTTTTTCTAGGACTAATTCTAGAAAAAAATTGGCGTGGGCCTCCGCCATATTTTTGGTCCAGCCAGGTACAACTAGGCAGCTGGGGGCTGGAATCCGCAGCATGGAGAGGCCCAAGCGTTCTGGGCCTCCCATGCTGCGAATTGCAGCCCGCAGCCGCTCCAGAAAATGGCGCATTTATTGAAGCGCCATTTTCTGGCGCTGTACCCAGACTCTTCCAGTTGCCCTGGTGCAGGTGGCAAACTGGGTAATAAAGGGGTTAATGCCAGCTTTTTATTGGCAGCTGGCACTAAGCCCGAGATTCATAATATAGGGCCAATGTTAGACCCGTCATTAGGAATCTCTGGTAAATAGTCAGAAAATACACACATAGAAAAATCTTTTTATTTGAAAAAGAAACACAAACAAAATTCGGACTCCATCTTTATTATAAAGATCCGACGTAGTCCACAACGAAGGTCCCACGACGCTCGATCACCTCTGCTCAATCCAGAGACTGCAGCAAGGGATCAAGTATCCTCTTCCTACAGTCTCGGCGGTCAGAGTTATGGTGCACTGTATGACAATGATCTGTTATACAGTGCACCATGACTATGATCCCAGAGACTATAACAAGAGGACACTTGATCCCTTGTTGCACCCACCCATCCACCTATGCACCCATCATCCACGCACGCACACAACCACACATGTACATCCAAGCACGCACATCCACACACGCACATCCACGCACGCACACATTCACGCACGCACGCTGTAATCCACGCACGCACATCCACGCATGCTGACATCCACGCACGCTGACCTCCACGCATGCACACATCTACGCACGCACACATCCACGCACGCATGCTGACATCCACGCACATCCACACACATCCACATCCACGCACATCCATGCACACATCCACGTACGCACACATCCACGCACGCACACATCCATGCATGCACATCCATGCACGCACATCCACGCACGCACATCCACGCACGCTGACATTCATGCATGCTGACATTCATGCACGCTGACATCCACGCACGCATGCTGACATCCACGCACGCACATCCACACACACATCCACACACACACATCCACGCACGCACACATCCACACACACATGCTGACATCCACGCACATCCACACACACATCCACGCACATCCACGCACACATCCCCGTACGCACACATCCACGCACGCACACATCCACGCTCGCACATCCACGCACGCACATCCACGCACGCTGACATTCACGCACGCTCACATTCACGCACGCTCACATCCACGCACGCATGCTGACATCCACGCACATCCACACACATCCAGGCACACATCCACACACGCACACATCCATGCACGTACATCCACGCACGCATGCTGACATCCACGCACGCACATCCACGCACATCCACACACACATCCACACACACACATCCACGCACGCACACATCCACACACACATGCTGACATCCACGCACATCCACACACACATCCACGCACATCCACGCACACATCCCCGTACGCACACATCCATGCACGCACACATCCACGCTCGCACATCCACGCACGCACTTCCACGCACGCTGACATTCACGCACGCTCACATTCACGCACGCTCACATCCACGCACGCATGCTGACATCCACGCCATCCACACACATCCAGGCACACATCCACACACGCACACATCCATGCACGTACATCCATGCACGCACATCCACGCACGCACATCCACGCATGCTGACATTCATGCATGCTGACATCCACGTACGCATGCTGACATCCACGCACATCCACGCACACATCCACGTACGCACACATCCACGCACGCACACATCCACGCACATCCACGCACGCACATCCACGCACGCTGCCATTCACGCACGCTGACATCCACGCACGCTGACATCCACGCACGCATGCTGACATCCATGCACGCACATCCACACACACAAACCATACCACATCCACGCACGCACACATCCACGCACGCATGCTGACATCTGCGCACATCCACGCACACATCCATGCACATCCACATCGACGCACATCCACGCAAACATCCACGCACACATCCACGTACGCACACATCCACGCATGCACAATCCATGCACGCACATCCACGCACGCACACCCACGCACGCTGTCATTCACGCACGCTGACATCCACACACGCATGCTGACATCCACGCACATCCACACACACATCCATGCACACATCCACGCACATCCATGCACATCCACGCACACATCCACGTACGCACACATCCACGCACGCACACATCCATGCACGCACATTCACGCACGCACATCCACGCACATCCACGCACGCTGTTATTCACACACGCTGACATCCACGCACATCCACACACACATCCACGCACACATCCACGCACATCCACATCCACGCTTATCCACACACACATCCACGGACGCACACATCCATGCACGCACACATCCACGCACATCCACGCATACACTGACATTCACGCACGCATGCTGTCATCAACGCACATCCACGCACATCCACACACACATCCACACACGCACATCCACGCACGCACACATCCCCGCAAGCACGCTGACATTCATGCATGCACGCTGACATTCATGCACGCTGACATCCACGTACGCTGACATCCACGCACGCATGCTGACATCCACGCACGCACATCCACATCCACGCACATCCACACACACATCCACGCACGCACACATCCACGCACGCACATCCACATCCATGCACACATCCACGTACGCACACATCTACGCACGCACATTCACGCACGCACATCCCCGCACGCACATTCACCCACACACGCACGCTAACATTCACGCACACTGACATTCACGCACGCTGACATCCACGCATGCACACATCCACGCACGCATGCTGACATCCGCACACGCACATCCACGCATGCACATCCAAGCACGCACACATCCATCCATCCAATCACCCATCCATCCACCCATCCATCCACACATCCATCTATTCATTCATTCATACTTACCCACCAATGAGGAGGAGGAGCCCCGGAGAAGAGGAGGGGCCACACCGGAGACTGCAGAGGAGGCCGACGGTGCAGGCGGGTGCACTGGCGTGTGCAGCCCACCAGAATAGGTGAGCAGGGCTGGGAGCTGTTGGCTGGGGGCTGGGGGTGTACGAGCAGGGGGTAGGGGGCCCTGCAGCTTGACCGGCGGGCTCATGCGCCCGCTGGCAGAAAAACTATACAAGGAGGAGGGCGGGTGGATGGCGGGGACTGGGGGGTGCAGGCCGGACACAGGGGAGGCGGGACAGGACACAAGGGGGGCTGGACCAAGGGGGGGCGGGGACAGGACACAGGGGGGGCCTGGAGCATTAGTTAATGGCCGGCAGGTGCGGTGCAGCCCACCGGCAGATAAATATGATCCGGGTGGAGGGGGGATGTTGGGGGATGTTAGGGGGATGTTGGGGGGGGTGACCCTTAGCTGTCACTGACAGCAGTTAGATTTGAGCTGTCACTGTTTGTTTACAAGCAGTGACAGCTCAAAGCCATGACGAGTTTAGCCCTCATGATGCGGGAACTGACATCTTTTCATGACGGCTAAACTCGGCATTGGTCGTAATGCGGTTAAACTCACAGGACCAGTAAGATCAGGAAAAATCCAGAGAAGTTGAGAATATTTCTGAGCATGGTCTATAAAACTTGAATGACTTGAAAACTGGAAGTGATGTGCTCACTCTTCCATGTGTAAAAGTGTTATGAAGTAATCAATAAGTAAAGAGTTGTTGTTGAAAACAAACTGGTAGTCTAATAGCTGAAGTGAAACATCTTTTAGTCCTAGCCAATACAAGAGTACAGACCAGATAACATAAGTGCACATACCCAGCCAGGACCACATCTTTTGTGTGGCTACTTCATTTCAAAGGCTCAAAAGTAATTGGACAATAACTTTATCATAAATAAAGGGTTCATTTTTAATACTTTCTGGTGAATCTTATGCAGACAATGACTGCTTTAACTTTGTAAACCATGGGTATGATCAAACAGTGGGTTTCCTCTTTTGTGATGTTTTGCCAGGTCTTTATTGCAGTTGACGTCAGTTGTTGCTTGTTTGTTGGTATTTCTGCCTTGTTTTGTTTTAAAAATGCCATTGCCATTACAGACTATTCCAATTTTTCCAAACTTCTGGGTTGCTTTTGTGATATGTTTTGGTTATTGTCCATCAGTACTGTGAAGTGCAATCCAAATAACCTTGCTGCATTTGATTTAATCTAAGCAGAAACTATAACCCTGGACACTTCAGAAATCATTCAGCTGCACCTTGTGACTTCAGTCACATCATCAAAAAACACTAGTGACCAAGTGCCAATGGAAGTCATGCATAGCCGGTCATCATACTATCTCTATTATGTATTACAGAAAATGTGGGGTGCTTTGGATCATGAGCCATTCCAACCCTTCACATATTTTCTTCTTCCCATCATTCTGATACAGGTTGATCTTAGTTTCATCTACTCAAGGAATGCTTTTCCAGAATTTGGCTGGTTTCTTTGGTAAAGTTTAATTTGCCCTTAGTAATTTTAAGGGTTATTAATGGTTTGCACCTTATGATGAACCCTCTGACTTGCTCTCATGAAATCTTTTCTTTATAGCAAACTTAGATACTGAAACACCTAACACCCAGTTCCTTAAGAGGGCTCTTTACATCTTGCAAAAGGGTTTTTCTTCACCATGGAAAGGATTCTGCGAGCATCCAACATTGCTGTGATCCTTTGATGGCAAGGCCTTTTTAAGGTCCACAGCTAAACAGGGTACTCTTTTTTTTCCGAATTAACCAAACTGTTATTTTGATCAATTTCTATCTCATTGATTGATTTTTTTTCGCCTAATAATGATCTATTTCACCTCCACGGAGAGCTTCTTTGACCACATGTTTTGCTTGCAGCAACAGCATCCAAATACAAATGCCACACCTGTAATTAGTTCCAGACCTTCAACCTGCTTTATTAATGATGGAATAATGAGGAAATATCCCATGTGCTCATTAAAGAGCTTCTGGTGAGAATTGTAAAACTACTTTTGGATCCTTGAAAAAGAGGTAGCTAAATATTAAAGAGCTTTAACTTATAAATCGTTGCACCTTTCTTGAAGTTGATTCTATATGTGCTCTCCTGTAGTTTTTTTTTCTTCAGTTTTTTGGGTGGTGTTTAGTAATTCCAGATGCACTGGTGCATCTCAATGAATTAGAAGATCATAAAAAAAGTTGATTTATTTCAGTAATTCAATACAAAAATGAAACACATATAATATAATGAGTCATTACACACAGAGTGATCTATTTCAAGTGTTTATTTCTGATAATGTTGATAATTGTGCCTTAAAGCCAGTGAAAATCCAAAGGTCATTATTTCAGAAAATTAAAGTAGGGAGGATGAAGGGTTACAAACTGCGCTCCTGTATTCTACAGGGTGAATATAATATTGATTTATTAGTTAACATGTTTCACGGCTCCCAGAAATGCCCTGAAAAATGCAAAAGGACATTGATTTTTGATGATATTCTAATTAATTGAGAGGCACTAGTACTTGATTCCTCAATTGCAGTCTTTTTAAAAAGTCGTAAAATTTGGTGCAACATCACACTCGCCTACCACTCGTCCTGGTATATTATTGAATAATACAAGATAAAATAGATAATTTTTTACTTAGCGCCAAATTCATGAATCACATGTACCAATTTAAAGAATATGGCACAAAAAATACAACTATACCTCAACGCAAAAAAGGAAAGTGCCTCAAAAAAGAAAATGATGAATCTGGGGCCAAGGTATTCTTTGGCTAGTGTCACACTTGAGCTCTGGATCCATTAAAACCATCAGTTTTTCAACTTAAAATTTTGTGAAAAACTGATCTGTTAATGGATCAATGGAAAAAAAGCAGTCAAAATGCACTTCGAAAAAACTCATAGCGTTTTTAAACATGGGGTCCTATGGGAAAAGCATCCGTTAACGCATGGTACATATAGGTACCGTTAATTTTTGCGTTAATGCATAGCGTCTTTAAGATGCAAAAATGTCAGTTTCCAAAAACGGAATCAGGTTTTCGAAAGGCAGAAAAAGTGAATGCCAAGTGTGACCCCAGCCTTTGAGCTATTTGAAGACGAACCAAGAATTGGGCAATGTTTAGGATCACATAAGTCTTCATGGAAAAATTGCAGCCTTAAAGCGATACCTTTGACACTGAAACAAGGGAAAAAATCTATGGTAAAAAAAGAAGTGTTATCAGGTGCTATGGATAAGTCAAAATGTGAAATATTTGAGTGTAATAGAATGCAGTTTGCTTGCCCAAGGGCTGGAGATCAGTGCAATAATGAGTGTCTGCAGGCATATGTAAAATAAGGAAAACTGCTGCACACTGAACACTAAGAAAAGACAAGATGTAGCATAATGGCTATAGAAATGAATGGCAAAGCAAATACATAAAGCTAATACAAATGTGTATGAGGAAAAGGAAATAGCAAAAACATCTTAAGAATACTAAAAACAAGAGAAGCTTAGCTGAAAATACTGTTTTTAGTATTCCTTAGCAGATTTTGCTATGTTTTTTTTACCCATACACATTTGTATTAGCTTTGCATATTTGCCTTGCCATTCATTTCTATAGCCATTACACTAGATCATGTTTTTTCTTAGTGTTCAGTGTGCAGCGGTTTTCCATATTTTGTATTGTGTTTTTCCAGCTAGCACCTTTACACACAGGTGTCGCCAGTCAGTCCCTACCCTTAGTCCAGGCATATGTAAAACAGGATTGATGTTCCTTGTGAGTTTGGGGATACATTAATGCTAATGGATCAGAAGAATAAAAGAGTAACACCCGCCGGGTTGCTGGCAAACTTCTTTGGTTAAGCATGTTGCACACATGAGTACGGAAGCAAGGAACAGAAAGGAGGATGGGAACTACGGCCGTTTCATGCTGATCTATCGCTTCAATGGATTCAGCCTCAGGATCCCGATGTAAGCGCTGACCAACGGTGTTGCCCGACCTTTTCTATTATTGTGATTTAATGCTAATGGAGTTGAAAACCTGCTTTGGATTAATGTTGTCCTCATTGCTGAAAATTACAGGTGGATACTTATCCATATCCTTTGCAACATTTTGCCACACCTGCCTAGGAACTAACATTTGTTTCGGGCTAGTGAACTCAAAGCTGCAAAAATACATCAGTACTATTGGATTTTGATTTGCTCATAAGTAGAGATGAGCGATGTTAGATTCAAAATGTTCACCAATCTCAAATTTGAGCTGTTTTGGGCGATGTTCGAGTCATTTGACAAATGCAAACAATTTGCTTAAAATTCGGCAGTTCGAGGTTATGTTGGATAATGCTTGGATCACCAAAAGCTTAACCCTAAACCTAATACTGTTAATGAATGTTAATATCCAGTTTCAGTGTATAGTATGCAGGAGGGTGGGAATGGGGTTTAGATCAGTGCTGCAGAAATAATGCCTTCTCCATTTTCTCCTAACTGCAGATACAGTGGGGCAGTGCAGGCTGTCAGCCAATCACTCACACACACCCACATCAAAGTGCATTTTTTGCAAACAAGCAAGTGAATGTGTCATTGGCTGTGTATGTCACATGTCCTTGCCCTATAAGACCCGGTCATTTTCCCCATCGCCACCATTTCCTCAATGCTGCAGTTGAGTGTCAGTCAGGCACCGCTACTGCTGCTGTGGGCGCTATAAAATGTTTGTTAGATAGTGAGCGAATCTCAAGTTAGATAGACAGATAGATTTAGGGAGTAGGGACTAGTTAGAATCTCATGCCCTTTTGAGGGCTACTTCAGACAAGTAGGGAGTAGGGATTAGTTGTAAATATCATCCATTTTCATTGCTACTTCATAGAAGTAGGGACTAGTTATAATATCAGCCCTTTTGAGGGCTAGGTTAGAGCAGTTCCTATTAGTTTTTGCCAGGCAGGTGTGTGCCAGTGCTGTGCAAGTGTTTTACACAGCATCTGGCCAAATCTAGCTCGGCAATCCTTTAGGGCAGGTAGTGTAGCACTGTTGTGAAGAAAGCTACACTACCTTTCTTTAGTAGCCAAATTTTTACTGCAGCTAGTCCGGGCAATTTTTTTGGGCTGGTAGCAGTGTCTGATAGTCAGCAGTGTAGCCCAGCTGTAAAGTAAGCTACACCGCCTGTCTATCCAGTAGCCAATTTTTTACTGCAGCTAGTCCAGGCAATTTTTTGGGGCTACTAGCAGTGTCTGGTAGACAGTGGTGTAGCCCACTTGTGAACCAAGCTACACTGCCTGTCTAGTTCAGACAATTTTTAACTGCACCTAGCCCAGATAAGAGTTTGGGCCTAGTAGCAGTGTCATATAGACAGTGGTGTGTAGCCCACTTGTGAAAAACACTACACCGCCTGTCTAGTTCAGACTAATTTTTAACTGCACCTAGCCCAGGTAATAGTTTGGGCCTAGTAAAACTGTTTGGCCACATAGCTCTGCTCGAATTCCATCCTAATTTTTTTTCCTAACAACTGCAGAGTTGTCAATTTGATCCATTACAAAATGAGTGGCAAAAGGCCTGCTGCTGGTGGAAAGGGAATCGGCGAGGTGAAAAGGGCAAAAAAGTTTGTGTCTGTGCGGTAGGTGGCAAAGCAACAGTAGCATCTGCTGAAGATAGACCATCTTCCAGCCAAAGTATGATGTCTACTTATTTCCGTGAACAATCTGATATGATCCCTTTCTTACGGACATGACCATCGATACCTATTGTAGATGAGGCACAAAAACAGCAGGTGCTTGAATGGATCGCAAGTGCTCCATCAAGTGGCCTCTCCTCCACATCAACTTCTACATCACAAACCCTCCAGACATCTGAGGTGTCACCCCAATCCCACTTGTTTCCTCCCAGCTCCCAAGTCTACAGCCGCCTTACTGAGTATGGGGTGACAGAGATGGTTGAGTCTACAGAGCTGTTCAGTCACACTATAGCCTGGGAATCAGAGGTCCTCTCCAAAGCTTCAGTGAGTCCAGAGGAGGAAATGATTTGCATTGATGCCCAGAAGCTTTGTGAGTTGTCTCCAGGCCCAGATGAAGAAGGTTCTGAGCATAATGTAGACCCTCATTCCCAAACTGTAACTCCTCTTGGTGGAGACAATGAGGAAGATGCTGATGAGACTCAGATACCTGATTGGACTGACAACTTAAAATTTCGGTCAGGGCAGGAAGAGGTTGTCTCTGAGGAAGAGAGGTGTGATAACCCACAGGGTGATGATGAGGTTGGAGATCCCACTTACTTTCAACCCACAGTCAGCCAGTCGATGAGGTCAGCAGAGGAGATGGAGGAGAATGCTAGTGACGATGAGGTTAGGTTGCGCCTTCCTGGACAGAGACGGATTACTGGAAGCATGTCAACAACAGCATCTGCAGCCACAACTCTGCCTCTGAGCAGAAGTCGTGGTGGCTCTGCAGGTCACATGGGCTCTAAGTCTTGCCTAGCCTGGGCCTTTTTTGACATCGCCAAGGATCACCGAACTCATGTGATCTGTAAGATTTGTCACCAATCTCTGAGTAGAGGCCAAAAACTCAATAGTTTGAGTACTTCATGCATTAACAGTCACATGGATATGAAGCACAAGTCATAGTGGGAAGCTCACTTTGCTACAATGTGGACTAGTAGGGCGGGCCAACCACTGTCTGCCCCATCAAGTGCATCCGCGTGCTCTTCATCCTCTGTGACTGTGGGTACAGATGTCACTCATACTTTTGGATGCAGACATTCCACCTCTTTACCTGCAACAGGCAGTGTGATTGACAGGTCATCACTTGTTTTTGAAGTGGAAAATGCTGCTGGTGTTGAGCTCTCTCAGACATCGAGAGCACCACCTTTGTATGAAGGCAACATTATATCTGCGCCTGCACCTCCCGCACAGACCAGCAGTTTGCCGGGGTCACCCTACTCAACCCCGTCTCAGCACAGAAGCCAGCTCTTGGTCCATCAGATGTGGACAAGAAAAAGACCATTTCCTCCTAGCCATGACAAAGCTAAGCGGTTGAATTTCACCATCTGCAAGCAGTTGGCTACAGACATGCTGCCTTTCCGCCTGGTGGACACAGAGGATTTTTGAGACCTTATATCCGTTGCAGTGCCCCAGTACCAGATGCCCAGTTGCCACTACTTCTCCAAGAAGGACGTGCCTGTGCTACACCAGCATGTCGCAGTCAACATCACCGCTTCCTTGAGAAACTCTGTGTGTGACAGGGTGCATTTCACCCCAGACTCTTGGACCAGTAAGCATGGACAGGGGCATTACATGTCGGTGACTGGGCACTGAGTAACTATAGTGAGAGCTGGAGAAGGGTCTGCTGTACAAGTCTTGCCGTCCCCATGAGTTGTGCGTCAATCCTCGGTATGTAGTAGTTCTTCCACTGCTTCTGTCTCCTTAACCTTGTCTCGGTCCTGCACCTGCACCCAAAGCCTGTCTGGAAATGCCTCCTGCGTTGTAACTGTGCACAAGGAATCCAGCACACCTCCTTACTATGCTGGCAGCAGGGACCAACGCCATCAGGAGGTGTTTACCTTGAAATGTCTGGGAAATGTGAGTCACACAGCTGAGGAGTTGTGGTTAGCTCTGGAGACCGAGTTTCAGCAATGGTTGTCTCCACTCAACCTGAAGACAGGGAAGGCCGTGTGTGACAATGCTGCAAACCTGGGTGCGGCCCTGAGCCAGGGCAAAGTAACACACGTGCCTTGTATGGCTCATGTGTTTAACCTGAATGTCAAGCAATTTTAACACACTATCCCGGCCTAGACAGGCTTCTGCAGAGGGCACGGTCGCTGTGTACTCACTTCCGGTGTTCGCATCTCGCAGCTCAATGGCTTGCATCGCTCCAGAAGTCTTTCGGCCTGCCAGTTCACTGTATGAAATGCGATGTGCCGACACGCTGGAATTCCACTCTGCACATGTTGCAGTGACTGTGGCACCACTGAGCTCTGGTGCAATACGTTATGACGTATAGCCTGGGCCAACGAGATCCAGAGGTGGGGCAGATCACGCTGCTGGAGTGGTTTCAGATCAAGGTACTACGCTCCCTTCTTGACAGTTTCGAAATTGCGACGAAGATGTTGAGCGCTGACGATGCCATTATCATCATGACTATTCCAGTCATCTACATGCTGGAGCACACTCTAAACAGTATTCGGAGTCAGGTGTGGGACAAGAGGAGGTGGAGGAAGTACAGAAGGAGTCCTTTTTGGAAGGGATAACAAGATCACCAAGGTCCTCACGGTCAGCAGCACCAAGATGGCAGGCATGGGAGGGTGGAGGAGATGGATTAACGAGGGCGCATGGTAGCAGCCAAACTGTTGAGGAAGGTGCAGGAGCCCAGGAAGAAACCTAGGATGAACTGGCGATGGGCATGGAAGATTCAGCAGATGAGGGAGACCAATTAGGAGAAAGAGGAGCACCACAAGGTTTTATTCAGATAAAAAGGTGGGTGCTCACCATGTCATGGAACCAACACATGAAAACAGCAGAAACAGACATGACATATTAGAAAGTATGGGAGCACACCCATGATACTACAAGATATATACAAAAATTTTATTAGAACAGTGTACAGACAAAAGGAAGTTAAAACCATTTAAAATTGGTAATTAAACCAGACAGGGGCACCATTATATATGACAATGTCAGATCAAACAAGTTAATTGTAGCAATTTATACATCAGCATAGACAGTCAAGAATAAATCAGAACCCAGCGGGGCTCAGAGTTTAATGTATAGGAAACAATAGGAAGTCACTCCTAGGTCAGGGGATCAATCAATCTGGAAGTGAGAGTAAGTCACTCCAGTTAGGAGTATAGTCTCTCTGCTTTACAAAGAATATACCACTATCTATGAGGGTTCACAAAACCTCTTACATGGATTTATCACTATATAGGAAGAGAGACAAACTCAAGGTTGAAACACCCTGTTAAATAATCACTAATATATATAGAGTATAGTGTGAGTACACCCTGTTGTGGACCCCTCAGTAGAGTAACTATTAACAAGTAAACAATATTACCAGAGGTTCATGGTGATACCGGGGTCTGCAGTGTATACGCCAGTTAACGCTCATGTTAAAACTCATTAACAGGCGTATACACTGCAGACCCCGGTATCACCATGAACCTCTGGTAATATTACTCCTAACTGGAGTGACTTAAGCGGCCGTCACACGTTAAGATCTAGCTAACGATGTCGTAGACGATGTCAGATTTGCACATCGTCCGAACGACGTGTGAGATCGTTCATCACAACGCTACACCCACAGACATCGCTCAGACGATTCTCCGATGCAGCGATCCAGCGGTCGTCTGAGCGATGCACTTATCCTCTGTGGACATCGTTCAGCAAAGAGTCACACAGAAATCTCCTAAACGATGTTGTTGCAAATGTGGGTGTCTTCCAATGTTTAATTGGAGCACATAGGCGTGGTACATGGTCTCCAAGCTGCGCCCCTCACTACACCATTGGTGGTCAGTACTGCGTCCTCATTGGTCAGATGTCCTTTGAAACATGGCGGCCTCATCTCCAGAATGTCCTGTGATGTTGGTCGCAATGTACATGTGTAAACACGATGTGCTGTACCCCAGAAATAATTTTGATTGGTGAAAAGGTAGAAAACGCTATCCCCCTTGGTGCGTCGTGCAGAATTCGATCACTTATGCGTTGCTCAATTCTTGTAGTTTTAAAGATCCGTTAATTAATCACCCTGTAGCGAGCTGTGTGTGCGGCATGAGTTTTTATTTCCAAACGCCTGTGAAACGCATGTGTGTTTGCTGTGTGCTGTTGCTGATGTTTGATTTAGTGTGTGAGAAAGCGCATGTGATGTGAAGCGGGATTGTGGGGAAAATGTATGACAACGCAAAGGAGGCAAAGCGCCTCTGAACATTCATTGTTCCTGGTGCCCTAATGTTTGTGTCCTTCTCTACTGTGCTTTGCAACACTTGTGTTGTGACCACCATATATGTGGTCCAACATATGCACGTGTGCATGTAATCCGTTTTCCAACAAAATCAATGTAGCAAATAACAAGTTCTGGGTCAAAAATCAGGGCCTTTTGGTTTTATACGTTTTTGCCACAAAACGCACAATAAGCTGCCTCACCAACGTCACGGTAGGCCCTGGTCGAGACAGTCCTAACTCTGTCCCTAGGTGCTCCTAAACAAAAATGTGACCACTGTCACAAGGGCCTTTGGGGAGGTATGTGGGTCCTGGACCCACCCGTCTCTCACAGGACCCATAAGCCGGGCCCTTCAACACAAATAACAAAAATAGTGCCAACAAGCACCAAGAAGCCAAATCCCTGGCTCATGTCACAGACAAGAGGTATGTCTGCAACACATAGCTCCCCTGAAATGGCCAAGGCCTGGCCCTCTTCAAAACCTTAACTGAAATATCCCTAAATCTGGGTATCTTAAAAAAAAAAAAAAACACCTCTTCCGCCAAAATAAAAAGGGACACATGTCCTGCCTCCTAGCCGGAGCTGCAGGACACAGTGAAACTGTGCAATGGATAATTCCCCATGGCACACTAATAATTAGGGGAGGTTGTGTTGCCAGCTCACAGCCCCTGGACCATTAAAGTACTGGCAGTACCGGTCCCTCATCTCCTGTGCCTCCTGGCAGCTGCTTCCACCCCCTAATGGCTGTAGTCCTGCCATCTGTGGGGCATCAGCACGCCAGCCCCCCAACACCACCTCACCATTGCTGGAGTCAATGCGGTCCTCAAAGTTTGGTGGAGTGTAGGCCTGGCGATCCCGGCGTCTCAGAAAATTGTGGAGCACACAACAGGCCATAACTACAAGGTCAATCGATTCGAGTTTCATATTAATGGCCGTGTGGAAAATGCGGAAACGGCTAGCCATGATGCCAAAGGCATTCTCCACCACTCGCCGTGCCCGGGAAAGCCTATAATTGAAAATGCGTTGTTCGGCATTTAGGTGCCTCTGGGGGTATGGCTTCATCAAATTAGAATGTAGCGGAAAGGCCTCATCTGCCAGGAACACAAAGTTCATGTTTCCACAGGTGCGATTGGTGGGTGGTAAATTGAGACGTCCAGTTTTCAGTTTTTCACCAAACGACGATTGGTCAAAAACCCCGCCATCAGAAACCCTCCCATTTGTGCCCACTGACACCGACACAAATTCATTCACCACTGCCATCAAAACAATACTAAAATAGCATTTATAATTATAAAAAAAGGAGCCACTGTTGTGGGGTTGGGTGATCCGAACATGTTTCCCATCAATGGCCCCACCACAGTTTGGGAATTGCCACTTCTGGCTGAATTCTGTGGCAGTGGCCAGCCATTCTTCTGGGTTTTGCGGCAAACGCATGTAAGTCGGAGCTAGAGCCCGCAGTATAGCCTCACAGGTCTCCGGGATGAGTTGGCTAAGGAGGGGACGTGATATGGCAGGCGAGTAGACCAAGTCCTGCATGGTGCGACCTGTTGCGAGAAACCGCAGTGTGGCGGCCAACCTCTCCTCCGCAGGCACTGCTGGACGCATAACTGTATCCTGACGTCTGATGAGCGGGCACACTGCTGCCAACAAGATCTGAAAGGTCTCATCTGTCATCCGTAGGAAATTTTGGAAGTCCCGTGGGAAGTCGTCCCGAAGTTGGTGCAGAAGGCGAATGTGGGAATGCTGATCGCGCTGCTGCAGCCACTCCCTGGCCCAGATGCGTCGTGGTCTCCTCCGGCGTCTCTCCACCCTCTCATCCTCCACACGTGCTGCCTGCACCAGCAAAGCAGCCCCCACCACGGCACGTTGATCTGGATTCATGCTGTTTAGAGGCAAAAGTATGTTTACTATGCTGGCTACGCACAAAGGTGGTTTTACGACAATGTGAACATCCAAACTGAAACCACTAAGGAGCATGACATTGCCAAAATATGTACAGGTGCAGTACACATGTTGAAAACATGTACTAAAAGCCAACAACACCTACAGTATGAATGAAGGTGTTGAGGAATGCCACATGTTTTTACACGGCTAAATGCCTTGCACAACAAAATACAATACACAAAAAGCCCTACACACATTGAGATCCCAACCAACATCACACATCCTACATCATGAACAACGCAAACAACATGAACATCAGACACATGGAGGACCATATGTATGCAAAAAGCTACACTACACACACACAATAATAACTCACATGCAGTGGTCGCTGAGATGGGTGTCACTCCAATGTCAAGTCACCGAAAATACGAACTATGTCCCGATGACTCCAATGCAACAAGGCAATGCTTCAGTCCTTGTATTTTGCTATTTAACGAAAAATGTAAACCAAAACAAACAAAAAAACATCATGGAAACAGCAGAGGGGGGGCAAGAACACAAACCCTGTCATATCTCTTTTGACAACGCTATAGTGACCCCCCTTCACAATGTTTCACATGATGACTCTCCAAGTACATACCGGCAGCAACTCCGCAGCAAAGACATTGTGCATCTCAAGGAAACTCTATATATACACGCCCGAGCCAATGACAAGGCGAGACGTCCCCCTACCAGGCGTGTCTCCTCAACGATAAACCACACACCCACACGATGTTACGCCCTCCAAACAGGCGTGGTGAAGCATTGAGCCACACACAACGCCGGGGCTATGTTCCACGGCAGGCGTGGCGGAAACCGCACGAACACACCCAGCGCAGCAGTTACGTCCTATACCGGGCGTGGTAATTGCGATGTCTATGCATATCGCACCTGTCATGTCCAACAGCTGTCTGATCAATTTGGATAAATAGTGCATTGTGAACATGTGTGTTGGACCTGCTGTTTTGTGTGTCCCTTGACACAAGTGGCAGTGACAGCAGCCTGCCGGCCAGCATATTTTGTGCTTTCCAAAGTGTAAACACTCTACACACTGTGTTGGATTAAGTCAAGGTATGTTCACATCATATGATGAGACTGACCCATCTAAACTTCAGGTTATTATATGGTACTCCAGGCACAAAGTTTGGACTGTCACTGTCACAACAGCACACATCCCAGTGACTTGACCAACATTGTTGGTATAAGCAAGTGTGGTGTTGTGTTATTGAGCGGGGGCTTTTCACATTGATCATGCCAGGTGACTTTTCAACCTGTGGCTGTTATTTTACACATGGTTTGGACCATGTGCCACAGTGATTGTTACTGATTGCATTTCTTATTTGTTTTGCAGATGCCCCGGCCAAATAGGGAATATATCAGTGCCCTGATTGAGGCGTACAGGGAGAACCCCTGCCTGTGGCAAACTCGGGCGGTAGGGTACACCAACAGGGCCCTCCGCAATGCGGCTTATGAGAGGCTCCTGGTGGTCGCCCGGCAATATCTGCCAGACCAGGAACTCGACCTGGACTACATTAAGAAAAAAATCCAGCACCTCAAGACTGTGTTTGGAAAGGAGCATAAAAAAGTTACCCAGTCCCGCCGGTCAGGCATGGCAGCAGGGGATGTATACACCCCAACGTTGTGGTACTATGACCAGCTCCTCTTCACCATGGAGCAGCAGGAGCCACGGCCACCCCTCGACAGCGACGAGTTTGCCGAGCCCCAACAGGCCAATGTTATGGATGCCGTGGAGGGGGCAAATGTAAGTCGGTCACCTAGACCAATCTTTCAAAATGCTCACATCATAAACATTCTTGCCCAAAATCATAGCCAAGTTTTAAATGTAGAGAGGGCAACAATAGACCCGATGGTCCTCCCATCTTGATTAAGGCGTTTCAAAACACCTCCAATTTTAGCAAGCAATCGATTAGCACACAAGTAGTGAGTGTTGTGTTATTGGCAGAAGCTGTAAGGCCCTGTCATGGACTTTGCTAGGACATCAGGCACAATGTGGGTTAGTGACATACATGTAACTTGATCCTTTCAGGCAAAATGACCACCTAAAGTGTAATGGCACGTGTGCTCATGTGTTCTTCCTTTCAACTTGTAGGATCCGCTTGATGGTCCCTCTTCCGGGTCGGTGTCAGAGTCGCCGGAGCAGCCTCCATCTCAGCCGCATGAAGAGGGTGCATCAGCGCCCAGCCGTCCCCCTATGCAGTTTTCACGGGCCCGGGCCCGGCCACGCCATGCACCACCAAGCTCAGGCCCTGACCTGGTCGCACTGGCCAAGCAAGTCCTGACCCAGCAGGTGCATGAGCCACAATGCCCCTTTGCTGCGGTGGTGGCTGAGCGACTCCCCACGTTTAGCATGGAGCAAAGGGAGCATTGTGAGCGCGTGATACTGCTGGTAATGGACCAGGCCCGTTTGGGTAATCTCACCGCCGATTCCACCTTCCCTGCTCCCCTTCCCCAGCCACCAGCAAACCCACCCGCCTGGCAGTACATGGGCCCTCCGCCCCATGTTCAGCAAGCACCACCACCTGCCCAAGCCCAGGCCATGCCTCGCAGAGGGCCTTTGCACCAACCGCAGCGGCCGGACAACCCCTTCTACCCAGAAGGGGATCATTATTTTCTGCCCCATTTTCAGAATTTATAGATTTCAGGTTTCATGGCTTCTTTCCCGTTTTTTTTTTTTTTTTTTGCCCCGCTAATTGGCCATTACCTACTCTGGATTTTTTTGTTGTTTGTGCCCTTAGTGCAACAATTGCACTTTTATTTATGTTGACCAAATAGTGTCATTATTTTATTTCTCACATTGTTGTGAACGGACATTCCGGCTTTTGATTTAAAATAAATATCTTTTATGTTCACACACGTTAAATATGTTGTCCCTGATTTTGGCATGGTGTTTGCAAGTTGACCAATAAAATGTTTGCCGCTGACCAGCTAGAGTAGGCCACATGCTGGATCCAGCAACACGTACATATGTAGAGGGCAATTATACTTAAACCTTTGGTATGCAGCATTAGCCTTCACTACTTATTGGTGTACCATTGTATGTGGTCTAAAACATGGGACAATATTAATGGTGGCAGGCTTCAACAGCTGGCAGATCTGAAAGTCTACATCCACATTTATGGTTGATGGTGTAACAGCATTGGCAAAATTTTCATATCACTTTCCTAATAAAGGTTGGGTGGTTGGTCGACAGACGGCATGCTGACAATGTGCACCTTGTGTTACAACATGTGTTATGGATCCCTTCCTCTACCTCAACCGGTTGAGGCAATTATTTGGCCATGATGCCCCTAAAGACCAGCAGAAACCTCCCATAACATGGAATTAATTGGGTCCGTTCAGAAAGACACTGACTTAACAGATTGGGTTTCGACATTTAATAGGTTTTTTAAAAGGGGCAATACCAAGCACAACAAGGATGCATTTGTGTTTCAGTGTAGGAAGAACCACAACTGGCTTGGGAGTCTCCAAATGTTGGACACTATAAGAAAAGAGCCCAACATGGTAGGCCCAACACATTACATATGGTCCAAATGTTGGACACTATAAGAAAAGAGCCCAACATGGTAGCCCCAACACATTACATATGGTACAAATGTTGGACACTATAAGAAAAGAGCCCAACATGGTAGCCCCAACACATTACATATGGTCCAAATGTTGGACACTATAAGAAAAGAGCCCAACATGGTAGCCCCAACACATTACATATGGTACAAATGTTGGACACTATAAGAAAAGAGCCCAACATGGTAGGCCCAACACATTACATATGGTCCAAATGTTGGACACTATAAGAAAAGAGCCCAACATGGTAGCCCCAACACATTACATATGGTACAAATGTTGGACACTATAAGAAAAGAGCCCAACATGGTAGCCCCAACACATTACATATGGTCCAAATGTTGGACACTATAAGAAAAGAGCCCAACATGGTAGGCCCAACACATTACATATGGTCCAAATGTTGGACACTATAAGAAAAGAGCCCAACAGGGGCAAAAAACAAAAAAACATAATGCCAACATGGCAGAACAACAATATTTGGGTATCCAACATGGACAACACTCCGTCATGTCCGCATGGAGCGTTAGAGGGTCCCATTCCATCACCCTTATGGGAGCCCTCCATCTTGTTGCTGGCGGCCACCCAGCATGTAAAGTAGGCGGCCCAGCTCTTGCAGATGCTGGTGAATGGCTGACTGCAGCTGGTGTAGGAACTGGATCTGGGCCTCCAAATCCTCCACGACACTAGGGACACCTGTATGTTGAGGAAGAACACTTTTACTGTGGGACCGTACATGGTTTTTTGGACAAAGTCCAAATCAATGTATGGTACTTACGCTCTTGCTCCTCTCCCTCACCACTATCAGGGGTGGATGGGGATGGACTCAGACTCCATCCAGCTGACCCTGCACGTTCACCATCTGCACAAACATTTAGGAAAACATATCAGTTACACCCTTGCCAACAAAAGTCTGTCGCTCAACACAATCATAACTCCACTATGCAGGGTGTAGACCCCATCAATACACACTTACCACCATAGTCTGGTAAGTGTGGGGCCCGATCCTCATCAGCCCTCGCCTCCTCCACAGGGCCAGTTGGGGCCGCACATCATCCCCGGCTGGCTCTGGGGACATGTCCACCCCTGGGCTGGGCACAGAGCTTGAAATGCTTGGGGGTGGTGTAACGGGCGGGCTGGGGCTCTGTGGCCAGATGATGTGGCCTGTTGGCAACAGAAGGCCTGGGCTGGACGGTGGCCCATCATCCCTCCCAGGCAATTCCTCTTCCTCCGCAGCATCCTGTGTTGAGGGTGGTGATGGCAGGTCGCTATCGGAGTGCAGCCAGTCCTCCCATGATGCTGCATCAGCCTCCTCCTCATTGCTGCTGGCCGAGGGTGTTCCTGCTGGCTGCTGTAGGGGTGGGTTCTGGGGGGCAACTCCAGATGGTCCAGGGTGTTGATCATCCTCAGAAGACGATTCCTCGGCATCTGGTTGAAAGCACAAGGTCAACGTTTGGAACAGACAGGTTTTCAACATAGTGTTTTGAACTTTTCATTGTGTGCCTCTTGTCTTTAGGGCATTTTAATGAATGCCTCAACCTCAGGTTGGATGCATAGACTCATGTTGTAAGCATGTGATGTGTGTGGGACACAAAATTATTGTTCCCACGAGGGACAGTACACTGGCAACATATGTGGGCATGGTTACTAAAAAACAACACATGTGCAATGTATGTTTTTGGTGTGCATTGTGGACACATTAGCCAATGTGGCTTGCTGCATGGCTGCTTTTACCTACATTTCAAGTAATATTGTAGTTAGGGGTGCAAACGCAGGCTGGGTGTTCTTTTTCACCTGTGTAGGGTGCAACATCTGTGGCCCATTGTGGCATGTGTGGGCTTTAGATGGTACCTATTTAGTGTATGATGGTCGGTAATATGTTGTGTTGTCTTTTCATTTTTCACACACGCATGTTGGCGTTGGCAATTTGTCCCCCGAAACATAACAACTGCAGGGCTTTGATATAGCCACCCATCCATCCCTATTGCAATTGTGCCAAATTGGATGGCCACTAAATGTCATACAAGTTTACACAATCCAAATGTCTATCAGTTTAAAATGCAGCCTAGAATAGGAGGATGGACAATACTTTGCCACACCCTAAACCAGCATGACACATTTCCGGATTCCTAATGGCTGCCATTTATTGACTGGCAATATGTTATTTTGGCCATACACCAGCATGTTGCCATATTTGGAGACTAGGCTGTTTGATTTCTAGGGCACACCATCGGCTTGGCCATAATTTGTATTCAACAATATGCATGACATGGGGCCCTATGGACCAGCTTCTGAGAAGACATTGACGGTGTCCTTGGCCCCGATTTGGATGAACAGACCATGGTCAGTACGTTAACACTTGGCCAAACTGGAAGGTCATTGTTATTAAAATTAGCCAAAGGTTGCAAGTACTGTGACCGAGCAGCCGCCATTTGGCAGGGCCGCACGGTTTGAGAAGAGGTCTGCCACTGCAGTACAGCACCTGTGCTGCCATCACAGTCACGTTAACACAGTTTACCATCGTTTCAACAGCGGATATGTGACTGTGACATCAACGCAGGTCCTGGCCACAGGATCCACACCTATGGCAAATACATGATGCCCCAGCAATTGGCAGGTGTTTCGTGAACATCTGAGAACACACAATTTGTATTTAGCAAAGCAGGACAACAGGGAATAGGCTGCCAAGTTATGGGGGACATGAGGTGCCTACACACGAAAGAAGAGGGCTGAACACAGGGGACTTGAGGGTATCACACACAGGGTTGAACATGGGTGTCCAAGAGGTGTCAGTAGGGGCCAACATAGGGGTGTTGAGGGGATGCACCAGGGGAGACCAGCTGGGACAGTCACATCAACTGATCCTGGTGAATGTCGGTTGTGATGGATGTTTTGAATCCAACTGCAGGGATCAGTTAGATCCAATGCAGGCTGGTTAATATTGGTCAGCCTCATTGATTGCGGTATTGAACTGTGAAAGTAGCGTTATCCAATAAAATAGTGCGTTACGCCGGAGTCCTGCGTCCCAATTTGTGCTGGGCAGGAGTTTGGCCTATTCGTATTAGTGGGCACACTACCAGGCGACACATTGTTGGCACATCCACATGGTGGGTCCAAACATAGTTTACAAATGTTGTTTGAGGAGCATTCTTTAGGGATTGGTCCTTGGACACATGTATGTGATTTCCCAGTGTGGCCAACACTTTCTTTTACTGACAGGTTTTAGGCAGCATGGCAAGGGGGAGGGAGTGTACAGTCCCCTGGACTATATGTCACCTGTACTCCCCAGTCCATCAACTTGCCATGCTGCCTGTCACCTGCATTGAATGTGTTTACAACAGCACAATGCAGCTTGTGACTAATTTTAGGTCCTGAGTTACATTTGGATGTACAGCTTTTATGAGGTTGGACAACCAGGCCGGAGTGTTGGCCCTGCATCCAAATTAGGCAGAATATATGCTACAACATTGGTGGGGACAGGCCAGGGAACACACTATCCTTTGACTCTGTTGTGAGACATTGCTGTGTATTTTAATACATGTACATGTGCAGGTCTGTGTGGGGCCCCAACATTTACTCACCACGCAGCCTGGCAATCCGGGCACGGATGTCCACAATTCGGCCCGGGCATTTATATTTAAGATCGGCGATCTTGTGCTGGATCGCCTTCACAGCCCTCTCCACACACAGCTGGCGCCGCAGGGCCCGCTGCATCTTGAGCACAGTGCTGCGGTTGCGCAGCCTCGGATGCCGGTGGGGGTGGTGGCCCCAATAATCTAATCGATCGCAATGATCGATTAAGATCATGAGTTCCGCCATCCCCCACGTGGCAGCGGGGCGTGTTGCGGCCATAACTGAGCTGCAATGTGCAGGGGAGGAGCTAGCACCTTGCATGCGGAATGAAAATGAAACCAACTTCATTCCGTGAGGAACGCCCTTGCGTGACGTAACAAGACTTAAAGGCGACCTACGCGGCGTTAACAGGGCAATCTGCACTTTTTGTGTCACCTACGGGACAATATCCCATGGGCGTGACGTAGCGCCGCGTTGTGTGTGCCGCGCCTGGCAACATTGTTTGGGTGTATGACAAGGTGGACACTATAGCAGGGTCATGTACCACGCAGGTTCTATTATCAAGTCGCGCACTTGTGGGTGCACAGTTCTACATGAGAAATTGTGCAGCCGACGCCTATGTGTGGTGCTGAAGACAGCTCTTCAAAAATGGCGCCCTGTGAGGACAGCCAATGGCAACACATCATCCTCCACCAATGCGAGCTACTGGCGAAGCAGCCAATCCGCAACCATTACGGTGCACGAATCACAACTGAGGAGGCGAGGCAATGGGGAACTCCTGGCACGCCTACGTGCTGGATTTAGGCATCGCGCAGTTCCTACACGTGCATACGATCTCGGTTGTTTAGACACGCCGATTCTGTTCATCTTATGAGTCGACATCGTCAGATCTGAGGTCCGGGGCTCAGATCGCGATCTTGCGATTTGATCAGCTATCGTTCATCGTATCCTGCCGTCACACGCACAGACATCGTTCAAGCGATGTTAAATCTGGCGCGTTCGAGCGATATCTTTCAAGATATCGTAGCGTGTGACGGCTGCTTTACTCTCACTTCCAGATTGATTGATCCCCTGACCTAGGAGTGACTTCCTATTGTTTCCTATACATTAAACTCTGAGCTCCGCTGGGTTCTGATTTATTCTTAACTGTCTATGCTGATGTATAAATTGCTGCAATTAACTTGTTTGATCTGACATTGTCATATACAGTTAGGGCCAGAAATATTTGGACAGTGACACAAGTTTTGTTATTTTAGCTGTTTACAAAAACATGTTCAGAAATACAATTATATATATAATATGGGCTGAAAGTGCACACTCCCAGCTGAAATATGAGAGTTTCCACATCCAAATCGGAGAAAGGGTTTAGGAATTATAGCTTTGTAATGCATAGCCTCCTTCTTTTCAAGGGACCAAAAGTAATTGGACAATGGACTCTAAGGGCTGCAATTAACTCTGAAGGCATCTCCCTCGTTAACCTGTAATCAATGAAGTAGTTAAAAGGTCAGGGGTGGATTCCAGGTGTGTGGTTTTGCATTTGGAAGCTGTTGCTGTGACCAGACAACATGCGGTCAAAGGAACTCTCAATTGAGGTGAAGCAGAACATCCTGAGGCTGAAAAAAAAAGAAAAAATCCATCAGAGAGATAGCAGACATGCTTGGAGTAGCAAAAACAACAGTTGGGTACATTCTGAGAAAAAAGGAATTGACTGGTGAGCTCGGGAACTCTAAAAGGCCTGGGCGTCCACGGATGACAACAGTGGTGGATGATCGCCGCATATTTTATTTGGTGAAGAAGAACCCGTTCACAACATCAACTGCAGTCCAGAACACTCTCAGTGAAGTAGGTGTATCTGTCTCTAAGTCAACAGTAAAGAGAAGACTCCATGACAGTAAATACAAAGGGTTCACATCTAGATGCAAACCATTCATCAATTCCAAAAATAGACAGGCCAGAGTTAAATTTGCTGAAAAACACCTCAAGAAGCCAGCTCAGTTCTGGAAAAGTATTCTATGGACAGATGAGACAAAGATCCACCTGTACCAGAATGATGGGAAGAAAAAAGTTTGGAGAAGAAAGAGAACGGCACATGATCCAAGGCACACCACATCCTCTGTAAAACATGGTGGAGGCAACGTGATGGCATGGGCATGCGTGGCTTTCAATGGCATTGGGTCACTTGTGTTTATTGATGACATAACAGCAGACAAGAGTAGCCGTATGAATTCTGAAGTGTACCGGGATATACTTTCAGCCCAGATTCAGCCAAATGCTGCAAAGTTGATTGGACGGCGCTTCATAGTACAGATGGACAATGACCCCAAGCATACAGCCAAAGCTACCCAGGAGTTCATGAGTGCAAAAAAGTGGAACATTCTGCAATGGCCAAGTCAATCACCAGATCTTAACTCAATTGAGCATGCATTTCACTTGCTGAAATCCAGACTTAAGACGGAAAGACCCATAAACAAGCAAGACCTGAAGGCTGCGGCTGTAAAGGCCTGGCAAAGCATTAAGAAGGAGGAAACCCAGCGTTTGGTGATGTCCATGGGTTCCAGACTTAAGGCAGTGATTGCCTCCAAAGGATTCACAACAAAATATTGAAAATAAAAATATTTTGTTTGGGTTATGTTTATTTGTCCAATTACTTTTGACCTCCTAAAATGTGGAGTGTTTGTAAAGAAATGTGTACAATTCCTACATTTTCTATCAGATATTTTTGTTCAACCCTTCAAATTAAATGTTACAATCTGCACTTGAATTCTGTTGTAGAGGTTTCATTTCAAATCCAATGTGGTGGCACGCAGAGCCCAACTCGCAAAAATTGCGTCACTGTCCAAATATTTCTGGCCCTAACTGTATAATTTAGCCCTTGTCTGGTTTAATTACCAATTTTAAATGGTTTTAACTTCCTTTTGTCTGTACACTGTTCTAATAAAATTTTGTATAAATCTTGTAGTATCACGGGTGTGCTCCCATACTTTCTAATATGTCATGTCTGTTTCTGCTGTTTTCAGATGAGGGAGACCTTGATGACATTTCTGTTGTGCGAGGTTTGGGGGAGAAGGCAGAGAAAGGAAGCATGATTCTCACCTGGTCACCACCAACACAACAAGGACTTGGTCCTCCTGGACGCGCAAGACACATGAGCGCCTTCTTGCTGCACTACCTGCAACATGACCCTTGGATTGTCCGAATTAGAAGTAATGCCGAATACTGGGTTGCCACACTCTTAGATCCACGTTACAAGAAAAAATTTAGCAAAATAATTCCTGCCATTGAAAGGGACGCACGAATGCAGCAGTATCAGCAGAAGCTGTTACACAATCTTAGATCGGCTTTTCCACATAACACCAGTGGCACACAGAGTGAATCTCAAAGGAGTATCTCCAAGTGAATATCAATGCCATGACTGTGGAACTGGACCCTTGCTCATTTTGGGTTTCCAATCTGGAAAAATGGCCTGAGCTCACCACTCACACCTTGGAGATCTTGTTGTGCCCCGCAGCCAGCGTTCTCTCTGAACGTATCTTCAGCGCTGCTGGTGGCATGCTGACAGATAAGCGCACGTTCATCAAGATTTACAAGTCATGGATCCGCAAGGACTGGGGAGACTAAAGGCTTGTGGATTTTTGAATGTGCTACATGACAGTCACCAACAATTTTAAACTTGCAACTGTGGGGCAATTGATGCCACTTAAGTGGTGTCTGTGCCCCAATTTTTGGAAAAAATGGAGACATTTCTGTGTTTTACATGATTTTAGAAGGGCATCACATTCCTATATCTGTGTCTCCTCCTCCTTGTACTCGTCCACCTCTTTTCTTTTCGCATATTTATATGTACTTTTCCCTTTTCCATGTGTTTGTTGTGTCTTCTGAGAAGTTTGTCACCTTTTGGACACCTTAGAAGGTGTTTTCTATGTGTTTTCTATGTGTTTTATATGTGTTTGTGCTTGCCTGCCATTGTTTTCAATGGTATTCGATGGTATTCAATGAACATTCGACGAACATCCCCCCAATTCGACTAAGCAAATCGAATTCAAACACTAGGGTGGTGGGTCATCTCTACTCATAAGTATAAGCATATCATTCACTCAGTGTTTTATTAATTTGATATCTTACCTTGCATAACAGTTTAAAAAAGAAACATTGTTGACTTGTTTAGAATACAGTATATTATCCACTGAGTGCAATATTTTTTATGTACTGTATGAGTGAGGAAACTGGCTAATGTTTAGTGAGTGGTTCTTACTTTGGCAGATATGAGCCATCTATGAATAAATACATGAAAGATCTTTCAGTTAAATGTCCACCATGTAAGGCTATGTGCCCACAATGAGTTTTAGGTGAAATTTTATGCTACATATTTTGAGTGCATCTAAAACTCAATGGTCTTTAGCTCTGGCAAAGTGCATAAGATGTATAGAAATCTTATAGATGCTGTGCTTCTTTTTTACTCAGCATAAATTGACCTGGGTTATATGTTTTACATGTCAATTTCTCCTGTGGCTATGCTGAGATTTATGTGGAGTTTTTCCATAGACTTGAATTAGGTGTGGAAAATCTGCATCTACAATAACACACATGCATTTTTAGTGCATTTCCACTAATGACACGCATCAAAAAATGCATGCAATCAGCATATGACTTTTTCAATAAAGTTTTTTTTAAGAAAAATAGCAGGACATATAAAAATCAAAGCAGCTTTAAAAGGAACCTGTCAGCTTGATTTAGCACCCTATTCTACCACTACCTGTCCCTGCACCTTGATAGCTGATCCCTAACCATCCTTCTCTGACCAAAAACTGTGCTTGGGAAAAATGATTTAATAACTTACATCCAGTGTAGATCTGTAGACTGGGATGGGCATTCTCCAGGGCCCCATTCTCTCTGCTCGCAGGCTCTTAGCACGCCCTGCTGGGCATCATCACTCTGTCTCTCATTCATCCTCTTTTGAAATTCCCGCCTCTTCCATGTAGTCTAATGCAGTCAGTTCTGGTCCGGAGTATTGTGGGGGCTTATCAGGCTGTACGAGCGACTTTAATATTCGCACAGCGCATGCGCCGGAGCCGGAGACAACAAAAGACAAAAAAAGCAATAAAAACCTTTGTGAAAAAAATGCACATAAAATTGAATGATAAAAAAGACAAGAAACTCAATTCACATAGGATTAAAAATGCTGCAGAAATTCTACATCAAAACTCACTAAAAGCTCATTGTAGGAATGTAGCCTTATAATGTATTACTATTTCCTCCTCAACAGTTACTGTAGAGAAAAAGATCTTCCAATAGAACTTCTCTCACAAAGCAACTTCTCAAATTTAATGGACTGTTCATGATGAGACATTCCCTTTATATTAGCGAGTTGTATGAAGTGTTTGTGGACTCTTCTTATACAATGTACAAACATATTAAATAAAATAAAGTGTCAGTAGTGATTCCGAAGGATTTCAAGATTAATTTTCAACTGGTCATTTTAATTTTTCTTGAAAGATTTTGAAGGTAAAGAGAAGTGTATGCTAAGCCCTGTGGCCAAGAGATAGCGCTAAGAAAACATATCCAAACGTTTAGTGAAATCGTCAAAAAATAAAGTGGTTCCTAGCTTTAGGAACATTTTCTTTAGAGTCGTATACATTTGTTGTACACTAAGAAACCATCTGGTGCTCACTGACTTTTTACAGCCTATTTAATTGTATGGGCTGCAAGGAGTTTTCTGTTGCCAAGATAGAAACAAAACAGTCTGACAAATCCTGTATGATGTACTTTCAACAGATGAATAATACTAAAGCTTCTTTATCTGAATTTATGTTTCCTTAAGTCAAAATACAGAACACAACCAGATGAAAGAATTAACTCTAAATGTTAAAGAAAACCTGTTATCAGGTCAAATGAAGCCAGACTTTGCTCCTATTTTATTCCGGCTTCTCCTCTGAGTGATTAATATTTTTATTTTTTTAATCCTCAGGTTTTTATTTGGTCATTAATTTTGTGGTACTTACTAAAGACTATGGCCAACAAGATACTCTGGGTATGTTTTTATGCTGCTCTGCATTATTACAAGGGGAGCCATGCTCCCCTTGGTAAAGATCATAAAAATTATCTGTCTTTCTGGATCTATATGGTGGATTAAAAGCAAAATAAAAATCAGATTATTCAGTTGAGCAGTGGGAGTTGATAAAAACAGAATTTGATTCCTTTGGATTAAGTGATAGGAACAGTGTCAGTAGCATTACCTCACAATTTCTCTCACTCTCTTTAAAGGAATCATCAACAGGTGGCACAGATGTCACCTACCCTGATTATAACACCACTAGGGATGAACAAACCCAAATGGTATGTATCTGATATCCAGTTTCAAACTCCGGACATGGACATCTAGGTGGAAGTCCGTGTTACTGCAAATGTTAAGCAGCTGAATAAAGCTTTTTGAAAGGCTGCAGTGCAGCCAATAGACAAAATTTTGACTATGGGCACTTCTGGACCCATTACAGCCATGTCGATGACCGGTAGTGATTGGCTGGCCACATCACATCATTGTGTCTATATATCAACTAGTGACATGATGTTCAGTCCTCCCTCATACACATTGTACACTTGCACCCTTTAGTGTATTTCATGGGTCACTAAAGGTAGTTTTTAGGCTTGCCTAACCAATAAATACATATTTAAAAAAAATGGATTGGGGTCCCCCCATTTTTAATAATTAGCCAAGGTAAACCAGACAGCTGTGGTTTGGAGCCCTCAGCTGCTTGCTTTACCTTGTCTGGTTATTCAAAACAGTGGGGCCCTACTCAATTATTTATTGAATCATTTAAAAAAATGTGGTGGGGGTCTCCCCTATTTTTGATAACCAGCTAGTTAAACCAGACAGCTGGGGGCTGACATTATCAAACTGGGAAGGACATGGTTATTGGGCCTTTCCCAGCCCAAATATATTAGCTTGCAGCCACCTCAGAAGAGGTGCATCAAATTAGATGTTCCAATACTGGTGATTTGCTTGGTTCTTCCTTATTACCCTGCTGTGGTGGCAATCAGGGTAATATTTTTGTGGTTGACGTCAGCTGCAAACTGACAGTTGGTATCAAGTAGAGGAGTTAATAATGGAGAGCAGTCTATCAGACACCCTCATAACTAACCCGGTAAGTGTACAGTTAAAAAACATCACAGAAACAGAAAAAAATAGTTTATTTGAATAAAGACTTCACCATATTCCTTGTTCATTAATTATAAAAAAAAATCCCTGGAGTTCCAACATAATTCAGTGGTGCAATGTACCATGACACCCATCAAATCCTATGGATAAGGCTCCATAGATCACTTGCAGTTAATGACAGTTATGGAATTTCTGTTGAACGTAACAAATTCTGTACCTCCCACTGACCAAAAGTGACCTGCAGAGCCTTGTTCTGAGAATTGTGCTCCATAGGTTGAAGTATCTCATGCTCAGCATCGGGCATGAAATTTCTCACACTTGTTAGAAATTCCGTGCCTGCCGTTCACCGCAAGTGACCTATGGAGCCTTTTTCTTATAATGAGGGTCCATAGGTTGAAGTCACTCCTAGTCGTGTGTGAGACATTCCATGACTTGCACTGACCGCGTATGAACTAGGAAGGATTAGTCCAGGATTTGTCATGGGACATTATACCATTGGATTATGTTGGATCTTTTTTATTATTAAATTGTTGAATAAGGAAGTGAGGGTGAGACTTTATTCAAATAAACTCATTTTTTTCAATGTTTGTGTTTTATGACTGTGCATTTATACGATTACCAATGGAGGTGTCTAATAGACCCCTCTCCATTATTACCCCATGAGCTTGATGCCAGTTTTCAATTTACAGCTGACTTCAATTCTAAAAATATTACCCTGATTGCCACCACACCAGGGCAATTGGGAAGAGCCAGGACTAAGTGACAGAATTGGCTCATCTAATGTGATAGCCACTTATAGAGCAGCTGCAGGCTAGTATATTTTGGCCGGGAAGGGCCAAATAACCATGGTCCTTCCCAGACTGATAAACCAGCTCCTAATTGTCTGCTTTACCTTGGCTGGCTATAAAAAAACAGAGTGAGACACCAAGCCACTTGATAAAATGATTTAAAATGGCATGGGGTTCCCTCTATTTTTGACAAGCAGCCGAGCTAAAGCACACCTAAGTTGTTTGCTTTACCTTGGTTGATTATCAAATATGGGGGTACTCCACATCATTTTTTTGTTTATTCTCTCTTTACATTTGTTTGTAGGGCAATTGATTTGTTTTTACACAAATTTTGCTTCCATTTTCAGCCCTCTAGCCCTTACTATGACCATTTTACAGACTTTTAACATCACTAAAGTTTGGGTTTCTAATGATCTTATTTTGGGTTTTGCGTCCCTGGTCAATTTTGGGTCAAGTCCAGATACCAAACCAAACTTTTAAATAAAGTCTGACTAAATCCAGCAAACCCAAACAGCCACAGGTCCGCTCATCCTCAATCACCACCTACTGATGAGATACTGTTTTATAGAAACAAGGTGAGAGATGTTAGTAAAAGAAGTGTGCCAGTGCTGCAGTCACCACTCCCACTGTTTTTATCAGTCC
>JARQOC010000006.1:91772137-91917804 GCA_033576535.1 Allobates femoralis
CCCCACGGTAGCTACGCTGCTGCATCCATTGAACAGCTTTCTACTCATTTACACTGCAATGCTTCGTTACGTGAATACAGATACATAATTATTTACATTTTTGTTCAAATTAATTGGGAAAAAGCATTTTTTTAAGTAATATCGTAAGTTGGGGTTACCAGTCAGTGATTCAAACCAGTTTTAACTGCTTTGAACAGGTGTGAGCGTACAACCTTGAGTAACAAAATGTGGTTTCACTGGTTTTAGTCAGAAAATAACAGCTAGCTTTTTCTCTTAGTGTGATTCGTGCAAATGTAACTGTTCTGCCTCCACCTTTTAATTGGTGTTTTTTTCTTATTGTTCTACAGCAATACCTATATTTTTCTTTACTAGGTTTGTTTCAGAGTACATTAGCACCCTCTTGTGCATTAACGTTTTATCAGCATCAGATTTCTAATTTTTATGTCTCTGTTTTTCCTCCCCTCCAATGCTTCATGGCTAATCTTAGCCTTCATTTTCACTTCATGCTTCATACAGGAAGAAATTCTCCATTTTTTTTCTACTGGTATTAGCATTGCTGGTAAGAGGTTTATGTTGTCTTCAGCCATTAACAGCTACAAATATTACTCTTCTCTAGTCTGTTGCACTCTAGGTTAGAACCAGGCTTATTTAGATGTTGTATCCATATTATATAGTTACAGTGCTTTGCAAATTAATTGGGACAAAGCATTTTTTAAGTAAAATCGTAAGTTGGGGTTACCAGTCAGTGATTCAAACCAGTTTTAACTGCGTTGAACAGGTGTGAGTGTACAATCTTGAGTAACAAAATGTGGTTTGACTGGTTTTAGTCAGAAAATGACAGCTAGCTGCACCCTCAGCTTCAGTTGAGAGCTTGTTTCTGTGAGGAGTGGTTTAGTGTACTTTTTCTCTCAGTGTGATTCATGCCTGTAATAATGGATGTTACTCCACGGAAGAGGTCTAGAATTATTACTCTTAATGAACATACAAGTCTGACTGTAAGAGAAATCACTTACACCATTGGTATTGGAAAATCTACCGTTTCAAGAATAATTCACACACAATGAAACTGGATCGTTTTCTCCAAAAAGAAAAGGGAAATGTGGAAGAAAAAGGAAAACGACACCAAGAACTGATAAAACACTTATCAGCAATAGTAAAACTAATGCAAGAAAAACCAGTAAAGACTTGCTTTGTCCCAATTAATTTGCACAGCACTATATCTTTGAAACCTATTTGTTTATTTTGTTGTTGTAAAATCAAAAATGTTTACAGAACTTTTCTAGAATCAGACAGGGATAGCTCCTGGTAATACTCTCATTCACTGTGACGTCTTGGGTAAATTAGAACTAGCACCTTGCTTTTATCACTTTCCAGACTTTGAAATGTTAAAATCGAGGTATCTACATTCTGTATAACTTTGGGGTTGGAGGTTGGTGATAACTTCATGCAAACTTTATTTCTTAACATTGCGTGAGTTTCATTGAGGATTATATTGATTTAGATTAATAAATGATATGTGCATTACGGCATAGTGTGTAAGTGCCATATTAAACATTTAACATCAGTCTCTCACATCAACGTTCAATCTCCAATTTCTCAGACAAATAAGGTTTTTAGACAGCCCAAGAAGAACATTTATGAAGCTTATCAGATACAGTTAGCGCAAAACTACTAATTGTACATTTTCTATTTATAATACACCAAACCATATTGATATTATATGAAGGCTCATATTAGTGTGACCTTCTAGAAATTAAACAGCACAGAAGTGTGAGCCTATAATATTTAGGGCTAAAGCAAACTGATATAGAATGGTGGCCGTTCTCTATATTATTTTGCCTGCTATTTTATCGTTGCATGTTTTTGGGTCAACAAAGAATAAAAAACTTTCATTTTTATTGAATATATTACTATAGTTTTCCATCTTTAACCTCCTTTCTTCAGTTGACCTTTTGTTACAAGACATGTAAATTATTGATCATGTTCTAATAGTTGTAAAGTTAAAAACAAAACCAAAGACTACATTTAAGGGTTATTCCAAAAACTTGCCGCTATGTGTTGAGCTGGTTTGACACTAACATTTTTTTAATCCGGGGGGAAGCAGGTAAAACCCCCTTGGAATCGTAAAAACTGATGTGCCTGCACCGGTACTATCACTGCTTTGTCTCATGAATCAGGTATAATACCAGTGTGAGAGCATACAGTTGCTTCTGGCTGCGTACCATTTTCTGCCAGATCTGGGTTCCCTAGGGAGCATGTGATTTAGAACAGCATTTTGGTCTCAGTGAAAAAAACGGTGACACCCAAATCAGGGGAAACGGGAAGAACTAGATGCACCCACAAGTTCAATTGGCCCATTGAAAGTCAATAGTGCCGAAAACTGATGCGGATTTAAGCTGGATACACATGGATGGCAAAAAACGCCAGTGTGAAACCAGCCTTAAACTGTGGTCACACATGCCAAAACGTTTTTCATAGTGTTCCTTTTATGAAATCTTTTGGGGTGCTTTAGGAGGCTTCTGTGCTCCCAAATGTTTTGAGGATTTATTTTTCTTTTTCACATACATCAGCAACACTGTTCCCATTGGGGCTCACAATCTAATTATCCTATCAGTATGTCTTTAGAGTGTGGGAGTATACCGGAGAACTCGGAGGAGACCCACGCAAACATGGGCAGAACATATAAACACCTTGCAGATGTTGTTGGTGGGATTTTAACCCAAGACTTCGGTGCGGCAAGACTGCAGTGCTAACCACTGATCCCCTATGCCGCCCAATTAAATAATTAACAGAGTGAATCTTCCTAAAATAATTTCTGTCAGATTCATTTGAATCTCCTGGGAGATTTGGTTTGACCAGAATAAAATTCGGTGTGAATTAAAACAGAGTCCTAAAAGAAAAATCAATGCATGATGTCACTGCTATGCAATGCCAATGGATGCCTGCACCGCAATACATTTCAGCAGAATTTGCATCCTCAGACGCATATCCAGCTGAAATAGGCATTGATGTAGGCTAGCCCCCCTCCAGCATGAGCCCACCAACAGTCATGCTCTCTTCAACCACGATCGTTATGCCATTGCCAGCATGTTTTTTAATACTCTGTAATATCTGGATCATTGACAATGTGAACTTCATCTGCTAACACTTGAATGCCAGCCAGCATCCTTATAGCTTTTTGATGCTACAAAGACCTTGCAACTTCATGATGAGTTAGGTGACTGGGTCTGACAAAAAGGTGGGATATTATATTGAGGATAATATTTAAACTCAGGCCCCTTTCACATCTCTGCGTTTGCTGCGTTTTGCTGCGTTTTGCTTCATTTGCATTTTTTCCGCGTTTTTACCGCAAAAAAACGCATGAAAACGCATGCGTTTTTGTCCCCATTGATTTTAATGGGAACGCATGAAAAACGCATGCAAAAACGCATGTCAAAACGCATGTGCGTTTGCAAAAACGCATAACGCATGCGTTTTTGCAAACGCAGCCCAAAACGTTGTTTGCCACGTTTTGAGCTGCGCTTGCAAAAACGCATGCGTTTTGCGTTTTTGCAAATGCACATGCGTTTTGACATGCGTTTTTTCATGCGTTTTTCATGCGTTCCCATTAAAATCAATGGGGACAAAAACGCATGCGTTTTCATGCGTTTTTTGCGGTAAAAACGCGGAAAAAAACGCAAATGAAGCAAAACGCAGCAAAACGCAGCAAACGCAGAGATGTGAAAGGGGCCTCAGTATTGCTGGAGGCTGTTTTGCTGTCCATTGTACCAAATTCATGAAACTGTAACTTTACATGGTATTTGATACAATATCATTAAATATTGCACTTCACTTTACAGCTGAGTTTTTACTTTTTAACCCCATCCAGGCTCGGAGCAAGAATTGCAATTTTTGGGAACTTTTTGTCAAAATATCTCAATATGTCAATTTGCCTAGCTAATCATCACTTTTAAAAGATGGTGACAAAAGTAGAAAAAGAAACAGATATAGCATGACAAGGGCACATTATTAAAATATGACCAGTGTCCCCCGATTGGGACAATAACTCTGTAATGCTTTAAAATATTTCAGTGATTCTGAGAATGCTTTATATTTATGGTAAATTTAGCTCAATATGTTTTGTGTTTATTTCTAAAAATATCAGACATTTTACAATTCTTTAAAATATGTTTCCATTTTTTAAAATGTAATTGATTGTTTCTTTGATCCAGGTAGTCACGCCACATAGAACAGTTAATAACATACATTTCCCTCATCTCTGCTTTACATCAGCACCATTTGTAAAATGATCTTTTGTTATATTAAGATGTTAGAAGGTTTAAAAAAGTTGCAGCAATTTCTTTTTTTTTTTTCAAGCTAATTTACAAAACAATTTTTTTTAGAGACCTATTCACTTTTAAAGTGACCTTGGGGGCCTTATATAATGGACCCAATGTAATACCATTTTAAAAACAGCACCCCTCAACATATATAACACTCCTGTCAGGTACTTTATTAAGCCTTCAGCTGCATTTCAGGAATTAATGCAAAATGGCAAATAGAAAAGAAAATGTTATTGTTACCATCTAAACACTGCAAATTACTGAATGGACCCCTATAACTGGCAGACTCTAACGCCATTATTTGACCATGATTTGCCATATCAACCATCAGGACCACATATGGGTATAGGCTGGATCTGGCAAAGAATCTCCAGAAAATTATTGGTATCCATAATGGTGGGGATGTGAGGGGTAAGAATTATATCTAAGGTGTGAGCCAAAGGGGAAAGAATGGAGTCCGTTGAGGCCACAATTGGTCACCCTGGCGGACATCTCAAATTCTTATGCACCTTGGGAAGGGTATAGAATACTGGGATGATAGGATGGTGATTAATCAGGAATTCCGCTAACTTAGTGTCAATGACATTACAGTGCAGATGATGTTGAACTTTCTGTCTAATAAGTGTCACAATCTCTGTAGTGGGGTCACGATCGATCTGACGGTAAGTCGAGGTCAATTGTGATAAAATCTCGGCAGTGTAATATGATTTATCCATGACAACGAGGGCTCCGCCTTTATCGGCCGGCTTAATAACAATGTCATTATAAGGATGCAGTAGAAAAGGAAATACCGGGCACCAACCGGGATCAGGCTTAGAAGTCTTCCTTGGCTTGAGAAAAGCAATCGGCAATAGAAACGGTTTTTTGAATTATGGCATTTGTTTCTTCATCTGAATAAGTAAAGGTCGCAAAAGCCATTCTCAAAGGGAGCATGGGCAAAAAAGAGCCGGGCCTATCCTTTTACAATTACGACTTGAGCTTTTAGGCTGACCTTATGGCAACTATGTTTCATCATCATCCTCCACCACCTCCTGAGACAGTAATTGCCGTACCTTAGCATGGCTTTCTTTTGGCTGTGAGTGCTCAAATATTTGTGCATCACTTTACACCACCTCCTGATGCACCTCTTCAATGGCTCACAAAAAGAGATTAGAAAGAAGAAAGGAGCCCATAAAGAGCTTTTCAGAGTTCCCAAGTTTGGCGTCATATGTCCCCTGGGACTCATGATGGGAGAGGAAGAAGGATCAGCATGAGGATTGGCCAGTTCAGCCTCTTGGCTACTGAGACTGGTCCATGTGGAAGATTTGGTGGTGCAGCTTGTCAACAGACTAGAGGTATCATCTGCTATTCAACCCTTAGCCTGCTCACACTATTCTAGCTTTAACAATGGTTTACTGCACTGATCGGGAAATTGTGACAGAAGCTAAATCTAGATACAGCAACCTGACCTGTGACATAGCCATAGCAGGCACCACTGTCACCACCACATCAATCTCCCTGTCCCTTTATGCCAGACTTTTGCATATTGAATTTTTGGAATGTATTGGACATATATCAGATATCAAGAAAAAAGCCTAAAATTAGGGGGTTAAGAGAACTTGAGAGTTCTTCAGCAATATCAGGAATACTCAGTCTGTTTTTCATACTATATTTCACAAAGCAAGAAAAATGTAAGCCTAAAAGTGGGGGAGGGGGAGTGCACAAGTTCCAGCCTTTGCAGGACAGAAAACCTGCCACTACACTATTTGGGAGTACCATACTTCAGGAATGTCAGAAGTACTCAGTATATATTTTGGACTTTATTTCACTGGGCAAGAAAAATATAAGCCAAAAATTGTATGGGGTGGGGGGAAGGGGTCTCTGCACACGTCCCAATTTGAGGAGTGTAGAAAAGCTGCTACTGCACAATTTGGGAGTATTTGATAAATGTTCCAGTCAGGGCTCAGTATGTTTTCTGGACTTTAGTATTACATAGCACAACAAAAATGTAAGCACAAAATTAGAGGGGCACAAGTCTCAGTTTTCGCAAGATAGAAAAAACTGCTACTACAACTATTTGAGAGCACTTCACCAATGTCAGTTGTACTCAATTAAACTAAAACTATATTTTTTGGACTTTATTTCACAGGGCAAGAAAAATGTAAACTGAAAATTTTGGGGGCACATGTCCTAGTTTTAGCAGGACTGAAAAAACTACTACTATTTTATTTGAGAATACGTAAGTAAAGTGAGGATAAACTTTAACTCTCAAAAGAGCTGTTAGTCTAACATGCAGTTACCGGATTGCTACTCTGCTTTCTCTCTCCCTGCTCTAAAACCCTACACTATACTCAGCTAGTAGAGATTTAGTCTTGCCTCAATGTATCTCTTCACAGAGCTCTTGTTGTATTTATGTCACAGAAGCACTTTCACTAAACCAGGCGTGCGGAACTCCAGGCCACAAGGGCTTCCAACAGTGCTGGTTTTAAGGATTTTCTTAGCATTGCACAAGGGTTGGAATTATCATCTGTGCAGGAGATTTAATTATAACCTGTACAATGCTAATGAAATCCTGAAAACTTGCACTGTTAGTGGCCCTCAAGGCATGGAGTTTCCCACCTCTGCACTAGGCACTGCAGACACTGTCCCTACACTTACAGTATGATGGTTGCAGATCAACTGCACACAAGATGGCAGCGGCATGGCTTATATAGCCATTATAACGCTGGGTGGCCAGCCAATCACAGTAATGCCTCAACAAAGATGGCTACGGCATTACTGTCATTGGCCAGCAATCCCAGCATGTTAAGTAACTAAAAATCAGTCACCAAGCATGCTGAGCAAGTCACTCAAATCTTGCAAGGCGAGCATACAAATATTCACAGAATACCAAATAGCCATAATATGTTACTACTCATGTGAGTAATGAATAGTGGTGAGTATATTCACTCATCACTGTTAACTATCTCTTACCCTATAGTAAGTTGGACATATTTTTACACAATCCCCAAAATGGGCTGGACAAAATTGTTAGCACCTATCCAATATCATGGCTAAACAACTTTGCTTAAAGCATGGTTTGATCTTTTAACTCACCTGTAACAAGTAATGGTTGATGACAATATGAATATTGCACACAAAAAAAACATAAAAAGGGGAAAGGGTGACTCAATCTTTGCATTGTGTGTCTGTGTGTGCCACACTAAGAATGACAAACAGAAAGAGGAGAAAGGAGCTGTCTAAAGACTTGAGAACCAAAATTGTTAAAAAATATCAACAACCTCAAGGTTACATCTCCAGATATTTTTATGTCCCTTTATCCATGGTGCACAACATACTAAAGAAGTTTATATTCCCATGGCACTGTAGCTAATGTTCTTGTATGTGGACAGCAGAGAAAAATTGATGTAAGGTTGCATGTAGGTAAGTACCAGGAGACCGGGTCGCAGATCTATGGAGGAGACAGGTTACGGATAGCTTTGTATGTCATGGTTAGGGTTTTGAACTTGAGTCTATGGGCAATGGGGAGCCAGTGAAGTGCTTGGCCGAGAGGAGAGGCTGGGAAATAGATGGAGACAGGTGGATTAATTGGTCAGAGGAGTTTAGGATAAATTGAATTGGAGGGGTACAAGAGAGCAAGAGTGGAGGCCATAGAGCAGGAGGTTGAGTAATTGAGGTGGGAGATGAAGAGGGCATACACTAGTGTTTCTGAAGTTTCTTGGTTTACAAATATATGGATCCGGGAAATATTTTTGAGTCAGAGTAAGCAGGAGGAGGAAAGAGGTTGTATATGTGGCTTGAAGGAGAGAGCAGAGTTGAGGGTTACTCTGAGGAAACGAGCATGTGAACCTGGGGAGAGTGACAAGCAATTGATGGTTAGATTTTATGAAGGTATAGGGTGTGATAAGGGGAAGATAATTAACTCTGTTATGTCCATGTTGAGTTTTAGAAATCCAGTAGAAAAGAAAGGTGAAATAGACTGACATTGTGGGATTTTGATTAGTAAAGAGGTGATATCAGGTCCAGAGAGGTAGATCTGTGTGTCATTAGCATAGAGGTGATACTGAAAGCCATGAAACTCTCTAATATGTCCCAGGCCAAAACTACAGATGGGGAAAAGCAGGGATCCTAGAACTGTACCTTGGGGGACACCAACAGATAGGGGGTGAGATGAAGAGGAAGTGTGAGAGAGGAAGCTGCTAAAAGTCTTGTCTTTTCGGTATTAAGAGATCCAGGATAAGACTAAGACTGTGATACCAAGAGATGAGAGAATCTTTAGCAAGAGGGGATGGTCCACAGTGCCAAAGGCAAAGGACAGGTTCAGGAGAAAGAGGCCAAAGTACTGTTGCTTGCTTTTGCAGTTAGTATGTTATTGGTGACTTTATTTAGGGTAGTTTTAGTGGAATAATGTGGTCAAAAGCCAGATTATAACTGTTTAAAGAGGGAGCATGTAAAGAAAATAATGATAAGTTTGACAAAACATTTGTAATTGCAATAGTTTTCTCTCATATGTATTTTTTTTTATCAATTTCAATGATGCCAACACTTTCGGCCATGAAAGTATAGGTGAAAGTACATTTGTCTTTATCGGATCTAAATGCTGTAGTGCAGTTCCTTCTGACCTACATTCTAAGGGCGAAGGTCCAAATTTTGCACTGGACCCATCGGTCTTTAGCTACACAACTAAATATAGTGTAAGATGTACAGTGGCTACAGAAAATATTCAGACCCCTTTAAATTTTTCACTCTTAGTTTCATTACAGCGATTTGATAAATTCCAAAAAGTTAATTTTTTTTCATTAATGCACACTCTGCACCCCTATTTGACTGGAAAAAACAGAAATGTAGTAATTTTTGCAAAACTATTAAAAAAGAAAAACTGAAATATCACATAGTCTCAAGTATTCAGACACTTTGCTCAGGCATTCATATTTAAGTCACATGCTGTCCATTTCCTTGTGATCCTTGTTGAGATGGTTCTATTCCTTCATAGAAGTACAGCTGTGTTTAATTAAACTTATAGCACTGTTTTTGGAAAGGCACACATCTGTCTATATAAGACCTCACTGCTCACAGTGTTATGAACCGATGACTCAGGAGTAACATTCAGATTCCATAGAAGTCGTTGGTAACTGTACTGACCGCAATCCCTGACTACACACCGCAACTAGAAGTACCCATGGGATGTAACTAACCAGACCTAGACACCTCTGTACAGCCGGAGAACTAACTGCTCCTAAAGATGGATGTAGGAAAAGCTATCTTGCCTCAGAGCAGAACCCCAAAAGAATAGCAAGCCCCCACAGATATTAACTGGGAAACAAGAGAAAAATAAACACAGGCAGAGTAAAAGGTTCAGCAAAAGAGGCCAAACTAGCTATATAGGAAAGACAGGATATATATATATATATATATATATATATATATATATATATATATATATATATATAAAATCTGCAGACTTCTATAAATCAAATGCCAGCAGAACTGAAAATAACAGGTAATAGGAAATGGTAAAATTCCTAGGAAGAAAACTTCCTATCTGAGAGCATATATACAAATATATAGACTAAATTGCAAACCCACAACTCAGAATAAGACAAAACATAAGCAGAACCTTAAGCACACAAAAGTGTGCCATAAAATATAAAAAAAATCCACTTAGCTTGCAAAGAATTCCACAGAGCAGAAACCAGAGAGATGTGAACTCCTCCGGGAACCAAAGACAACTGGCAAGGATTGATCCACTTCAAACCATTATATGCTCCAAGAACCAGATTGCCAATCATCACCATCACCTGTGAAGCCCACACACTCAGCAGCGATTACTTATCGGTGCACCACCGTTATGCGATATTAGGATAAATAAAAGGATGGGGTGCTACTTGTCAACAAAACATAATTGTCATTGGAAGAGAAAGAATTGGCAGGAAAACTGCCATGGCACCAACCGCAGCTGTTCTCATTTGTTCATTATTTAGGATATATGAGGCAGCACGGCACAATTGATAGCCATGCCTCCCTGACAAAGCCGTCCAGTGTGGCGATACGCGTGGGATCCAGGGGCCCCCACTGCTCATACCTGGACACACCGTGCTCCTTAATAGTAAATACCTATTCCTATTCCCTGGGATCACTGAGGGATTTAGGGATCTACATGGCTGTGCTGCAATCTCCATGCTGTCCATTGACAGGTGAGGGGAGAAATTTCCAGCTTTGATTGCTTAGCTGAAAGGCAGCACAACTCAGAGGAGCCGCAAAAACTGAATGTCAACTTGTCATTGTAGTTTCACCAAATACTAGGTTCTGTTAGTCATCATTTTTGTGCACTACTTGATCTTTGTACAATGTGTCATTTCACATTGCTCACTGGTTCCAGGGGCTGAGAGCAATAAGATTAACTATTTGGTGTAGACTTGTATTGTTTGACCTCAGTGTATGATTACTGTTGTATTATTGGTGCTAATGAATCAGGCATGAATACAGGGTTTGAAGGGGCCCTCTTTCCCCTATGTGGTATTATATCCATTATTCTTGTGGCTTTTTGCAATGTTTGATATCGGTTTTAAATGGTTTTAATCTGTGTGTCGTTTTGCGTCAAATAAAGATATACTTTTTCATCTTACATTATTTGGATGTGGAGTGCAGTTTTCCTGTCAATTCTTTCTCTTCCAATGACACACAGTCAGCTGTATCACCAGCAACAGCCACCGGAGGGAGCTCCAATGAATTCACAACATCACAGTGCATGTCAGACCAAATGAGAATCACGAGGTCAAAGGAACTGCTCAAAGAAGCTCAGAGTCACAATTGTGGCAAGGCACAGATCTGGCCATGATTGCAAAAGAATTTCTGCAGTATTCAAGTTTCCTAACAGCACAGTGCCCTCCATATTCCTTAAATGGAAGAACCAGAAGTTATCCTAGACCTGGCCGTCAAGCCAAACTGCAATCGTGGGAGAAGAGCCTTGGTGAGAGAGGTAAAGAAGAACCTCAAGATCACTGTGTCTGCGTTCCAGAGATGCAGTAGGGAGATGGAAGAAAGTTCCACAAAGTCAACTATCACTGCAGCCCTCCACCAGTCAGGTCTTTATGGTAGAGTGGCCAAACGGAAGCCTCTTCTCAGTGCAAGACATATGAAAGCCCGCATAGAGTTTGCAAAAAAAACACATGAAGGATGCCCAGACTATGAGAAATCAGATTCTCTGGTCTGATGAGACGTAGGTAGAACGTTTTGGTGATAATTCTAATCAGTATGTGTGGAGAAAACCAGGCACTGCTCATCACCTGCTCAATACAATCCTAACAGTGTAACTTTGTGGTGGCAGCATCATGCTATGGGGATGTTTTTCAGTTGCAGGGGCAGGATGATTAGTGGCAATTGAAGGAAACATGAATACAGCCAAGTACAGAGATATCCTGCATGAAAACCTCTTCTAGAGCACTTTCAACTTCAGACTTGCCTGAAAGTTCACCTTCCAACAAGACAATGACCCTAAGCACGCAGCTAAAATAACAAAGGACTGGCTTCAAAACAATTCTGTGACCACACTTGACTGACCCAGCCAAAGCCATGACCTAAACCCAATTGAGCATCTCTGGAGAGACCTGAAAATGGCTGTCCACCAACGTTCACCATCCAACCTGACGGAACTGGAGAGGATCTGCAAGGATGAATGGCAGAGGATCACCAAATCCAGGTGTGAAAAGGTTGATGCAAGAATACTCATAGCTGTATTAGCTCAAACGGGTGCTTCTACTCAATACTGAGCAAAGGGTCTGAATACTTACGACCATGTAATATTTCAGTTTTTCTTTTTTTAATATGTTTGCAACATTTTCTACATTTCTATTTTTTCATTCAAGATGGGGTACAGAGTGTACATTCATGAGAAAAAAATGAACTTTTTGGAATTTATCAAATGGCTGCAATGAAACAAAGAGTGAAAAATTTAAAGGGGTCTGAATACTTTCCATACCAACTGTATTGTATAAGATTAAGTGTAGCTTTACTGTATATGAAAAGACAAATGGGCTGAGTGACATGTAATGAGGGTTATTTGTCCATGGCGCAGCCTTAAAGGGGATCTGTCAGCAGGTTTTTTCTTTAGAGGGCTTATGACAGCATGCAGTAGGGGTTAAAAACAAAATTCAACTGTGCATCTGTTATCTAGCTCCTACTATTGTTTATGTAAACTAAAGATTTTATCACCTGGTGAATACTATTGTAGGACTACTTTGGCCTGTGCAAGGCAGTCTGACATGCCCCCTGCTGTGATTGACACCTCTCTGTCAACGGACAATCTCTCTAGAGTAGGTGGGGGCAGCTTCCCCCGCTGTGCTGGATAGCTAAAGCTAAATGTTTTGATTATGATGCAATGTCTTCAGTCAGTAATCTAAGGTTAATATTGTTAGTTTCAGAATCTCTTTGCGTAAATCAAGCTGCTCCTAGGTGAGGTAGCAAACATCTGCTGACATACTCCCTTTAAAGGTGCCATACAATTTCTATAAACATAAATAATACAAAGTTCTCTGACCTATGCTTTTTAATTTACATTCAGACGCTGCACACATTTCATAACATTGCTTATGAGTGGTTCCTCTTTGATTGGTATTAATCAAAGATTCACTGTACTGACGATAAGTGCTGATTAACATCAATTGTAAAGTAGTAGAGGAGCAGCGATCAACAACGGTATGCTCAAAGGAAAGAAAAGCAGAGAGCAGGAAACAAAGCCTTTACCTGCGAAGCAGAATTAACTCTGACACCATCAGCAGCTTTTTCACAGTATTGTAAAACACTTAAAATATACACAAACAAGCAGACATAGTGCCAAACGCTAAAGTGGGTGATCCTAAGGCCTCGCGCGCCTGGCTGCATTACAGCTCTTTTTTGGTTTAGGCAATAATTGTTGCATCCAGCTCATTACATTGAAACTGAACAGTTTGAGATGTATTGTAAGCTCTCTGTGAATGTTGGACTGTTGCCAGAGTCTGCTACATCCTTGATGTTTCAGCCATGTTTTCTGATTTCCATTAATGTATTAGGAATATGTGATTATTTTTCATAATGATATAATTGATACCTTTTTTGTGAGATGCGGGATTGAAGGCAAGTTATTTTGTGAAAAAAGGTGGTGAGAGGGTCACAGTCAGTTCAAGGGCAAAATAATTGACTTGGGAAGTTTGAGGCACAGTCAGCTGGGAACAATGATTGCAGTAAGGCTGGTTTCACACTTGAGTTGCGTCCATATTAGGACGAAAAAGGGTGCATCTGCATCCGTTAATATTATTATTATTTATTTATTTATATAGCGCCATTAGGTTCCATGGCGCTTTACATGAGGATGAGGGAGACAAGAACAAGTACACTAAATCTAGTCGATCAGGACGTACAGGTACAGGAGGGGCAGGGACCCTGTCCACGACGGCTCACAGTCTATGAGGGGTGGGTTAGGATACAGTAGGATGGGGGAATGTCAGGTATGGGGCGTTCGCCTGGGTCTCATGGCAGGTTGTAGGCTTGACGGAACAAGTGAGTCTTCAGGTGACACTTGAAGCTACTCAGGGTAGGAGAGTGTCTGACGTGTTCGGGTAGGGAGTTCCAGAGTAAGGCAGATGCCCGGGAGAAGTCCTGGACTCGGTTGTGCGAAGAGGTGATGAGGCGGGAGCAGAGGAGGAGTTCTTGGGAGGAGCGGAGGTTGCGTGAGGGTAGGTATCGGGAGACCAGGTCGGAGATGTATGGTGGAGCCAGGTTGTGTATGGCTTTGTACGCCATGGTTAGTGTTTTGAATTGGGATCTCTTGGAGACGGGGAGCCAATGAAGGGCTTGGCAGAGGGGGGAGACAGGGGAGTAGCGGGAGGACATATAGATGAGTCGGGCAGCGGAGTTGAGGATAGACTGGAGAGGTGTGAGGGAGTTAGCCGGGAGGCCATTGAGAAGGAGGTTGCAGTTAGTGATGGGCGAATCCTAAATTACTCGGAATCGCTTGACTCTAGCGAGTCCGAGCACAGGACTCGCTACTCGTTGCGAGTCTAGCGAGTCCAATGTTAATGAATGGGGAAGCGAGTAATAGCGAGTAGTGTGAGATTTACAAATCGCAGATGTGTCTCGGAAGCTTCAGCCTGAAGCAATCCTAGTTTTGTCATTTATTTGCATTGCTCGTTTACTTTGTAAGTAATCGCTGACTCGCACAGATAAGATCCTGTCTTCTCTGTGTTCTGGCTGCCCCAGCTCCAGGATCCTAGAGCCTGCCTGCTGCCTGATGTAGCAGTGCTGAGATTGTTCTCAGTCTGCTCATTCCCTGTGTACAGACATGAATGTCTGTGCACAGAGATGATGTAGCAGTGCTGAGATTGTTCTCAGTCTGCTCATTCCCTGTGCATATACATTTATATTTATGCACAGGGGATGTAGCAGAGAGGACATCGCGTTTTGGACTGCGTCGGACGGAAGAGGATTTTTTTAATTAAAGATGGAGTCCCTAATGGCTTTTTTTTTTTATTTCTAATAAAAAATGTTCTTTGTGTTGTGTTTTTTTAAAACAATTTAATAGAAATTCATGGCGGTCATGTCTAATATTGGCGTGACCGCCATAAATTTCAGGCTTAGGGCCAGCTGATAATACAAAGCTGGCCCTAACCCCTTTATTACCCAGCGTGCCACCGCTACCAGGGCCGCTGGAAGAGTGGGGTTCAGCGCCAGAGGATGGCGCTTCAATGAACGCGCCATCTTCTGGGGTGGCTGCGGGCTGCAATTTGCAGTGGGGGGTGCCCAGAAAGCTTGGGCATCCCTGCGCTGCGGATTCCAGCCCCCAGCTGCTTAGCTGTACCTGGCTAGACATAGAGCCCCACGCATTTTTTTTAAATTATTTCATGAAATTCTGAGATTCTGACTCTGACTCTGAGACTCTGACTCTGAAATTCATGAAATAATTTAAAAAAAATGCGTGGGGCTCCGCGCAATTTCTATGTCTAGCCAGGTACAGCTAAGCAGCTGGAGGCTGGAATCCGCAGCGCACCCCCCACTGCAAATTGCAGCCCGCAGCCGCCCCAGAAGATGGCACGTTCATTGAAGCGCCATCCTCTGGCGCTGAACCCCGCTCTTCCAGCGGCCCTGGTGGCGGTAGCACGCTGGGTAATAAAGGGGTTAATACCAGCTTTGTTATACAAGCTGGTATTAAGCCCGAGATTCTTAATGTCAGGCCACGTTTGACCCAGCCACTAAGAATCTCCAATAAAGGGTTAAAAAAAGACAGAGAAAAATTTTTATTTGAAATAAAAAAAAAGCCATTAGGGACTCCATCTTTAATTAAAAAAATCCTCTTCCGTCCGACGTAGTCCAAAACGCGATGTCCTCTCTGCTCATCCCTGTGAATAGATAGATGTCTATGCACAGGGAATGAGCAGACTGAGAACAATCTCAGCACTGCTACATCATGTCTGTGAGCAGGCAGGCTCTAGGACCCTGGAGCTGCACAGAGAAGACAGCTGGACTCGCTCACAAAGAAACAGCAGTTATTTGCGAGTTTCCCTGCTATCACTGGCACAGTAGCCAGTGATTACTCGCACGAGTCTAATGCAAACAATGGCAATCCTAGTTTTGTCAGCGTTTCTGACAAAACTAGGATTGATATTGATTTGCATTGGACTCGTGCGAGTAATCACTGGGAAACTCGCAGAGTACCGAGTCCGGCGAGTCCCTTACTACTCGCCGAGTAACGAGTCCTAGCGAGTAGATTCGCCCATCCCTAGTTGCAGTAGTCAAGGCGGGAGATGATAAGAGCATGGATGAGTGTTTTAGCGGTGTCGTGGGTGAGGAAGAAGCGGATCCGTGAGATGTTCTTGAGCTGGAGCCGGAGGGATGTGGAGAGGGCCTCGATGTGGGGTTTGAAGGATAGGGAGGAGTCAAGGATTACCCCGAGGCACTTGGCTTGGGGGACTGGGGAGAGGGGGCAGTCGTTGACGCAGATGGATAGGTTGGGAGGTGGGGTGGAATTTCTTGGGGGGAAGACTATGAATTCAGTTTTGTCCATGTTAAGTTTAAGGAAGCGAGCAGAGAAGAAGGATGAGATGGCGGAAAGGCATTGAGGGATTTTCGAGAGTAGGGAGGTGATGTCAGGGCCGGACAGGTAGATTTGGGTGTCGTCGGCGTAGAGATGGTACTGGAGGCCATGGGACTCGATGAGTTGCCCTAGGCCGAGAGTGTAAATGGAGAAAAGTAGGGGTCCCAGGACCGAACCTTGGGGGACTCCGACAGAAAGGGGGTAGGGTGAGGAGGAGGTGTGGGAGTGGGAGACGCTGAAGGTCCGGTCCGCTAGGTATGAGGAGATCCAGGAGAGGGCAAGGTGGGTGATGCCAAGGGATTCCAGGATCCGGAGAAGAAGGGAATGGTCAACCGTGTCGAAGGCGGCAGACAGGTCAAGGAGTAGCAGGATGGAGTAGTGGTGTTTGTTCTTGGCGGTCAGTAGGTCGTTGGTGACTTTGGTCAGGGCTGTTTCGATGGAATGGAGTGGTCGGAAGCCGGACTGTAGGCGGTCGAAGTGGGAGCACGAGGAGAGGTGAGAGGACAGTACGGAGTGGACGTGTTGTTCAAGGAGCTTAGAGGCGAATGGGAGAAGAGATATGGGGCTATGGTTAGAGATAGAGGTAGGGTCAAGTGAGGTTTTTTTTAGGATGGGCGTGATTAGGGCGTGTTTGAAGGCCGAGGGGAAGGTACCAGTGCTAAGTGAAAGGTTAAAGAGGTGGTGAGGGCTGGGATGAAAATGGAGATGTGGTTGGGAATGAGGTGGGATGGGAGCGGGTCGTGGGCGCTGGTGGTGAGGTGTGATTTTGACAGGAGGGAGGAGAGTTGGTCTTCAGTTATGGGGGGGAAGTGGCTGATGGAGGAGGAGGGCAGTGTAGGTGGGAAGGGGAGGTGTGGGGATAGTGGACCGAAGCTGCTTCTGATCTTGCCGATCTTCTCCTTGAAGAAGGTCGCAAAGTCTTCAGCAGAGATGAGGGGAGAAGGGGGAGGAGCAGGTGGGCGAAGTAAGGAGTTGAAAGTTTTGAAGAGCTGCTTGGGGTTGCGGGATAGAGAGGTTATAAGGGATGAGAAGAACACTTGCTTGGCGGTAGCGAGTGCCGTCTTGAAGTCAGTGATGGATTGCTTGAACAGAGCAAAGTGCTCGGGGGTGTGAGACTTTTTCCATCTCCTCTCGGCGACTCTGGACGCCCGTCTCAGGTTTTTAGTGAGGGTGGTGTGCCAGGGTTGCCTGTTAATGCGTGGAGCATGGAGAGTGAGGGGGGCGGCTAGGTCGAGAGCGTTCGTTATGGTGGTGTTGTATAGGGTGGTGGCAATGTCAATGTCGTCAGCGCAGGGTATGTCGGTGAGAGGGAGGAGTGATTCAGAGAATAAAGGAAGATCAAGATCTTTTAGGTTTCGGCGAGGGTGATCAAGCTTGCGGAGAGGGGGTAGTGTGGCAGGGGAGGAGAGGGCGGAGAAGGTCAAGAGATGGTGGTCGGACAGTGTGAGTACCGAGGTTGTGAGGTTAGAGAGGGAGCAAAGGCGGGTAAAGATGAGGTCAAGCGTGTGGCCTTGTTCGTGGGTGGGAGAGGAGGACCATTGGGAGAGCCTAGGGAGGTGGTCAAGGAAAGAAGGTTGGAGGCGGCTGGGCGGGGAGTGTCAATGGAAATATTGAAGTCGCCCATGATGATGGAGGGGATGTCAGTGGAGAGGAAGTGAAGTAGCCAGGTGGTGAAGTGGTCAAGGAAGGAGGCGGTGGGTCCAGGGGGGCGGTAGATGATGGCTATTTGGAGGTTGCAGGGGGAGAAGATTCGGACTGAGTGGGCTTCGAAAGAGGGGACAGTGATGGATGGGTGCTGGGGGATGGGGCTGAAGGTGCAGGAGTTGGACAGCAGTATGCCGACTCCACCGCCTTGTTTGCCAGAGGGACGGGGGGTGTGGGACAGGCTGAGGCCGCCGTAGGATAGTGCAGCAGGGGAGGCCGTGTCGGAGGGGGTGAGCCAGGTCTCGGTGAGGCCAAGGAATGACAGTTTCCTGGAGATAAAGAGATCATGGATGTCGGGGAGTTTGTTGCACACTGAGCGGGCATTCCAGAGTGCGCCGGGTAGAGCGGTAGGTGGGGCATGGGTTGGGGGAATGGGTCTGATGTTGGTGAGGTTGCGAGGGTTGGCGGTGGGTCGCGGGATGAAGGTTGTTGTTGGGATGTTGCGGGGGGGGCCAGGATTGGGGGAGATGTCACCGGCAAGGAGGAGGAGTAGGCCGAGGGTTAGCAGGTGGGAGCATGAGAGCTTGCGAGGCGGGCGTGCTTGTTTGGTGATTGAGGATTGAAAGTGAATGAAAAGGTAGGTGAAGTGGGTGAGGTGGTTTGGCAGGATAGAGGGTGAGAGCAGTATTTTGTTGCTGGGAGGGGGGATAAGTGGGGTAGTAGGAAGTGGAGAAGGATGGGAGTGAGATTGAGGAGTAGCGGGAACATTGCATACGGAGAACAGGGAGTGAGTGTGGCAGCAGGGGTCAGAAGCAGAGTGGGGAAAGTTGTGGTAGTGGGTGAATGGTCATCAGTGGGGAGTGGTCACGGGATGAGGTGATGACCAGGGGATGAGATGTAAGGTGGGGGGTCGGATGGATGGGTCAGACGGGGAAGTTGGGGGATCAGTCGAGGCGGTCGGGGTTGACAGAGGCGATTGCTGGGTTGGCTGATGGAGCAGCCGTGGGACAGGTGAGGCATCCAGGGGTCAGTCCGGGGTGGGATGCCACCAAGGTATGAGCTACAGTCCAGGGGAGATGTGGATGGGGATGAGATCTAGCAGTCCTGCACAGGATGGTGGAGCCGAGGACAAGGTGATACAGCCAGTATGGGGAGAAATAGTAGTCAAGGGGAGGTCAGATGGCTGGGGAGGAAGGGTGGACTGATGACTAGTTCCTTACTTGTGGAAGGGATTGCAGGAGTTAATATGAGATGAAGTAGTAAGGGTGGTAGAGATTAGAATGGAAACATTGTGGTGGCTTTATATTCCTTTACCTGACAGTCTTTTCCAGTCCATTTCTAGTCTATTTCTAAGTATTGTACTTAGAAAATGTACTTTGAAAGATGTAGTTTGAAAGGTACATGGATCAGACTAAGTCTGGATCAGACTTGTGGTTCTGAATAAATCTGTAGCTGAATAGGTTTCAGGTGTTGATTAGTGGCTGGTGTGGAAGAAGTGAGCAGATGATGGGGGTTACACAGAGGTAATAAAACATGGAAAGGGGCTGGAGAACTAACTCTAGGTCATGCAACACTGATCATGAGGAATGGTAAAAAGCAGACACATGAAAGGTAAGAAAATATCAACATATATAGATATTATAAGCACAGTATCTAAGCAGTGAGATTTGCAAAGCTGGAGAGATGGGTGGAAGTTCACAGAGTGTACCTAACACACATTATAAGCACAGTATCTAAGCAGTGAGATTTGCAAAGCTGGAGAGATGGGTGGAAGTTCACAGAGCGTACCTAACACACATTATAAGCACAGTATCTAAGCAGTGAGATTTGCAAAGCTGGAGAGATGGGTGGAAGTTCACAGAGCGTACCTAACACACATTATAAGCACAGTATCTAAGCAGTGAGATTTGCAAAGCTGGAGAGATGGGTGGAAGTTCACAGAGCGTACCTAACACACATTATAAGCACAGTATCTAAGCAGTGAGATTTGCAAAGCTGGAGAGATGGGTGGAAGTTCACAGAGCGTACCTAACACACATTATAAGCACAGTATCTAAGCAGTGAGATTTGCAAAGCTGGAGAGATGGGTGGAAGTTCACAGAGTGTACCTAACACACATTATAAGCACAGTATCTAAGCAGTGAGATTTGCAAAGCTGGAGAGATGGGTGGAAGTTCACAGAGCGTACCTAACACACATTATAAGCACAGTATCTAAGCAGTGAGATTTGCAAAGCTGGAGAGATGGGTGGAAGTTCACAGAGCGTACCTGTGGGAAGAGGAAACAGTCCAATTAGTTGATGATGATGATGATGATCATGAGGTTGATGATTCAGCAGATACAAATAGTGATGAATGGAATAATATGTCATAGATGTCTAGTCTATTTCTAAGTATTGTACTTAGAAAATGTACTTTGAAAGATGTAGTTTGAAAGGTACATGGATCAGACTAAGTCTGGATCAGACTTGTGGTTCTGAATAAATCTGTAGCTGAATAGGTTTCAGGTGTTGATTAGTGGCTGGTGTGGAAGAAGTGAGTATATATAGTAACATATGTGAAAACTGACACAACCGCAGCGTTATTGTGCTTGATCAGGAGCCGGATCGGGTAAAAAAAAAAAAAACACTGCGGTTGTATCATTTTTGCATTTGACTTTGTCCTGATTCAGCTTTGCATCTTCCCATAAACATTGTTTTCTGAGTAGGAATATTACTTTAGTTTCAGAGAGAGAGAGAAAGAGAGAGATTCTGGGCATGCTCAGTGTCAGATACTGATCCGGCTTGGTTACATCCATCCCGGGTCAGATGTGGCCTTATTGAAAACCAGCATCACTTTAACGCATTGCGCCACATCCAGACGCATCAGGATTTTTTATGACATTCAAAATGGCAACATAGTGCAGGCGGGGAGGACGAGGACCTCAAAACGACGCAGTCATCCGGACCTGTTGGAAACCTGATACCACCTGATGTCCCTGTGGACCCATTTTAGGTATAGAGATACATGCCTGACCAGGATGGTTCATGATTTGGATGGATTGAGACGCAAGACAAAAAAATGCAGGTGTGAAACCAGCCTAAAGAATTATTACATTAACACTTCAAGGAATGCTGATAAAAGGGCTGGTAAATTAGAAATTAACATATTAACTTGCACATCTACCCCTTTCATATTCTATTGTTCAAACACATCTGTCTACTGGCCAAGACAGCAACTGTAACTCTGCTAGTATAATGTTGTGTCAAAATTAGACAGAAGGTTGGTGGTGGAAGATGGCAGTAGCCAAGTTTTACCCCACTCGAATTGTAGAGAGGACCATGGATAGGCTTTAAAAAAAATCTTGAAATCATATGGGTTCCCTGCATATTGTCCTGGGTGATGGAATATCAGTCCTCTAGTTAGGTTAAGATAGTTATCTTCATCTGAGAGAAAGGCTGGGGTCACACTGGGTTATGGACCGATGTTTTCAGCCAGCGCTGAAACCGGACTGCTTTAACGGCATGCGCTGTCTTGAAATGGAGGCCCATAACAACCCATTGCTTACCTTAGTAGCAGCCACACACAGAACTGCATGACGGCCGCTTTTCAGGAGTGCACAGGAAAATGCTACAGGTAACTCCTGATGCCAATTCTGTGTCCGGATCAGGGATTTTGAGGGATGACAGAAAGCTGGGAGGAGCCGAGCCTGCAAAGTACAGGCAAGTATGTCGGGGCCTTACTTTAGCTTTCGCAGTGTATCTACATACACTGCAATAGAGAAATAAAAGAAAGCAGTGGTATTAAAAATACTCATTCTTCGTTGACTGTCCCGAAATGCGAGGCATCCACTTCCAATCGCTACAGGACGTGAATCAGCTGACCGGACGGCAACCCAATCAGCTGATGTGTCACCTGACACCCAATCGGCGGGTGGTTTAAACCTATCAGCTCATGCTGACAGGTGACACATCAGCTGATCGGGTTTACACCCGGTCAGCTGATTCATGTACTTGCAGCGATCGGATGTCTTCCCAAGACACTCCGCAGAGAGGTATTTGTTTTAATTTTTTAATACCATTGCTTTCTTTTATTTCACTTTAGCAGTGTATGTACACATACACTGCTAAAGCGAAAGTACACACATCACGCGGGAACAGAACAATGATTTTCTTATGAGCAAGGAGAAAAGAGTTGGCACAAAGGTAGCACATCACAAAAATAAGTGTAAATAAAAACAGCTTTATTGATAACACAGTGAAACAAGATTAAAACCAATTAAAATACCCACGACCAATGGTTGTTAGTCAGGGCCCCAGTTCCCTACTTGGACAATAACCAGATCTCTTACATTTCTGTCAAACAAGCAGAGTAATCCCCAGTATTTTAATTGGTTGTAATGTTGTTTCACTGTGTTATCAATAAAGCTGTTTTTTATTTACACTTATTTTTGTGGTGTGCTGCCTTTGTGCCAACTCTTTTTTCCTTGCCAGAATTTAACCTTGTTGGCATGTAGCATGTTCTACTTTTCCAGTACTGGTAGTGCACCCCATAATGTCCAAGTAATTTCTTCTGAGTATGCTCAGTACACTAAAACCGGATCCGGGAAACAATTCTGTTGTTTCCCAGATCCTGCACCATAGACTCCCATGCTAACTGCTACGAACCACGCCGGATTCGTTTCTGTCCGGTTTCATCCGTATTTTTCACCTGAGCCCAAAAATGGTGCAGTCTTTGATTTTGTATATGGTAAAAAACAGGACAGAAATTAATCCTGGACTGAATTCACACAAACGGATGGCCATTTATGACCAATCCGGCACCATAGGGATACATGGGAGACAGAACCTTATCCTGTTCTGTCCTTTTCAAAACGGACTGAACAGGATGGCAAAAAATATGGTGTGAAGCCAGCCTTAGTATGTTCAAACATTATACTATGTATCTATGAAATATACATGCATCTAACCACAATCATAGAACATAAATCATAACGATTGGAACAAATACATAACAATGATATCGAGTCAAATTAAATACATGTGAAAATAAACTGAAAATTATGACCCTTACCAGTCTCCAGGTACCCATGAAATGATGTCAGGTACCCGTGAACTGATGCGTGTTTCACACATGGTTTAATATAATATTGTCTCATAAGCCCTCTATTTTTATGCCCTGAAAAAAAAATCCAAGTGTAAATCCACATCTGATAATAATAACACCTTCCCAATAACACCTCTCTGTGAATGATGTGTGTGTGTTGGTCCAACCATGAGTATTTCTGGTTTACTTCTAAGGTAGCCAATCAATGTTGTGTACACAAGAAAAAAGTCAAGGAATGCGTTCCAGCTTGGGAAGCAAATTGTTAAATCCAACTATAATTTTCCAGAAGTACAGGGGATTGGGGTAGCATAACGTACCACTCTTAAAAGCATAAAATCTATGAGACATGCAAACATCCAGATAATATCACTTACATATTAATATAATATATCACTGTGAGACGCTCAAAAGGTATACTTATCAAGTGTCTGCTTCATCAAAACTAATTTCATGTATGAAGGATAGTGGGGGTAAGTGGGAGTACTAAAGATGGAGTTGAGATATGTGTTTGTGCTTTTTTGTTCTAAAAAATGATTTTTCTCTGTGTATTTGTCTATTATTTACTATTCACTAGAGATTCTTAGTGGCCGGATCTAACATTGGCCCAACATTATGTATTCAACATTCTTATATTGAAATTTTTCAAACATAATGGTGTAGGGATGGACATAAATAAAGAAGGAAAGGTTACATACAACAAAAAGGGGAACAATCACATACATTCTTATAAAATGTTATATTATATCACAAAATCACAAAGTATAGCACTTCCTTAAATTAGTCTTACATATAGGTATAAACGGAAAGTTGGCTGAAGTGGTTAGCACTGCAGCCTTTGCAGCACTGGGGTCCTGAGGTCCTGGGTTCAATTCCCATCAAGGACACTAAGGACAAAATCTGCAAGGAGTTTGTATGTTCTCCCTGTGTTAGCGTGGGTTTACTCCAGGCACTCCGGTTTCCTCCCACATTGTAAAGACAGATAGGATATTTAGATTGTGAGCTCCAAGAGAGACAGCATTACTCACGTATGTAAAGTGCTATGGAATTAATAGCACTATATAAATGGATAAATATTATTATAAAAACAGAAAGCAAATCATAATAATCAATTTCAACATGTCCCAGAAAGCTTTAGATGTGACGTGTAGTTTTGAGTTCAAATCTCTCGTTTTGAGGTATAATTGTTAACATTTTTATTTCTTTGGGCTATTTTATATTCATACACATTATGCAAAATAACTGAGGGCTTTTGCCTGAAACATGTTGAAACAATAATCCAACCACTATGACATTTTAATCTTGTTTAATAAAGATGAAGATTTTATCAATATGGGACTCACCACTATATCCTTTATATTATGCAAAGTGACTCTATCACTTCCAAAATTGTTGGAGGTTCTGGTTTTTGCCATATAGAAGCTATAAAGAGTTTAATAGTAATTAGTATTTGACATATTAATTGTCTAGTATGCACTGGAAAATTATCTATGCCCAGTGTTAGAAGAGCCAATTGAGGTGTTATAGAGATTTGAGATCCATAAGATCACTTATATCAAAGAAATGATGGGAGTGCTGGTGTCTCACGGTCAGGGTTAAATAAACTCACCAAAGAGCCAAATCGATTTCCGTCCTTTTATTCCTCCTCTCTCCTACGCGTTTCGTCGCCTATCCTGGCACCTTCATCAGGGATATTCATGAAGGTGCCAGGATAGGCGACGAAACGCGTAAGAGAGAGGAGGAATAAAAGGATGGAAATCGATTTGGCTCTTTGGTGAGTTTATTTAACCCTGAAGCAGCGCAGACCGTGAGACACCAGCACTCTCATCATTTCTTTGATACAAACCACTATCCAGTGGTTGGTGGAGGTCCTGGAGCAGCTGGAACATCGTTTCCAAAAACGCCTTCAAACCAGTTGTGGGGATCACAACTGGACCAGGTGAGCAGCTTCACAGCACCACCACTGTATATAAGTGTCACTAGTGATAGGGCACTATTGCGCCTCTTGTCCCCCTCCCTATTTTATCTTTACAATAAGATCACTTATGAGATTTTTAATTTCCGACCAAAGATTATAGAGTTTTGGGCATCCCCAGAATATATGTGCAATTAACCTGATTTTTCCACACTTCCTTCAACAGTTTTACTGGACTGATTGTGGGGGAGGGGTCATTTTCGGTATCAGAGCTGTCTTCTATAACTATAACAGGTTCTTTTGGGTTTAACAGATTCTTGATCATGTATAGATGAATCACCTGCCACAGGGTTTGAAGCTTGAGACCATAAGTCTCTGGATTCAGATCTTGTGGGAGATCTTAATCTGTCTTTAGGTTTTGGGTTAGCTGTTGTATCCTGCTTACGTGTTATAATGGGTTTATCGGTGTTGTTCTTTCCTAGTTTTGGTATTTGTGACACCATAGTTAGCTGTCTTGTCTTAAAAACCAAGCAAAAAAGATAAGCAAGGATAAAAATATTTTCAATTAAACTGTCTTGTTAGACATTATTACCACCTCCAAGGGACTAGAAGGAAGCAAAACTGGAAGCAGAGGAAAAACCTGAAAATTCCCTAATTCATTGTTTAGAAGCCTGCGGTAAAAAGCCGCAAGCTGTAAAATCAAACCGGAATTTCCCGGATTGCCCCGGTCCGAAGAAATCCGGTACCATAGAGTCCCATGTTACGGGGCGCCAGATTGCACCAGACCGGGGCAATCCAAAAGAATCCGATTTAGGGAACGATTAAAAAAATCGGTCAAAACCAGATTCACCCGGTTCGGTGCAATCTGGTACCATAGAGTCCCATGTTACGGTGCGCCGGATTGTCCCGGACCGGGGCAATCCAAGAGAATCTGGTTTGATTTTACAGCTTACAAGCTTACGGCTTTTTACCGCAGGCTTCTAAACAATGAATTAGGGAATTGCAGGTTTTTCCTCTGCTGCCAGACCTCTTTATAGGGTCCAGAAACAGAGGAATTAATCGCAATACTCGCTTCACCATTGACTTAAATAGGACTCGCTATACTCGTAGTGAGTACCAAGTATCGGGACCTACTCGTTACGAGTCTGAATATTTCAGTACTCGCTTATCCCTAAGGCACAACAGTTAAGGCCATGTTACACACACAGATATATTGGTCACAGATCTCTGGTTGCAGTGAAATCATGGACACATTGCTCCATTTTGTGGCTGTGTACAATGGAACAATGTGTCCATGATTTCACTGCAACCAGAGATCTGTGACTAATATATCTGTATGTGTTGTGGCCTTTACATTTGGAGGAAAGAGGTTAGAAGCCTAGGATCACCATCCTAACTGTGAAACATGGGAGTGGCAGCAGCATGTTGTGGGGTTGTTTTGATACAAGAGGGACTGTATAGATTGCATCGTGAGGAAAGAAGATGATGTGATAATACTGAAGCAACATCTCAAGGCATCAGCGAGGAAGATAAATCTTGGGTGGAAATGGGACTTCCAAATGGACAATAACCTGAAGTATACTGCTAAATTGGTTACAAACTAGCATAAGGATAACAAAGTCAATGTTTTGGAGCGGCCATCAAAAAGGCCTGATCTTAATCCTGTTGAAAATATTATGGGTAAAGCTGAAAAGGCTGCGAGCAAGGCAACCTACAAACATGGATCAATTACACCAGTTTTGTCAGGAGGAATGGGCCCAAATTCCTACCAACTATTGTGAGAAGCTTGTGGAAGAATATCCAAAACATTTGACGCAATTCATACAGTTCAAGGGCAATGGTACCAAATACTAATTAAATGTATATAAGTTTGTGACTGTGCAAAAAGTAATAAGAATGATATTCTCTCTCAGTATTTTGGAATTTGCCAAATATTAATATTTATGGTAATCCTAAGGCCATGTCCACACACCTCCGCTATAAGTATTTAACGGTAAATACTTAGGTTTTTTCAGAGAATCAGAGGGGCCTGTGCGCCAGCGCTTTCTGCGGATATAGCCCATGGTTACCTGATGTGTATCGTGGTAACTATTTCACACAGCAGGCTGCCTAGTGTCCGCTTAAGCCGAGCGGACAGGGAAATGCTGCTAGCGAACCGCTAACTACTTACTTGTGGACATGACCTAACTGACCTAAATCAGCAAAGGTTTATTCTGATTTCATGTCAGTGAGAAAAACATGCATATATGTGTTTTTAATAGTGTATGTAAGCTTCTTGTTTCAACTGTATATATAATTATTTATTGGTAAAAGTCTCCATATTTAAAGGGAACCTGTCACCCTTTTCTCCTTTATAAACTATATACATACAGATTATAGAATTCTGAAAATAATCATACCTGTGTGTCTCTGTAGGAGATAGATAAAACATCTTGTATCACTTTATGTAAATGACCCCTTCAAGACTCTGGGACTGAAAGAAAACTCCACCTTCAGAGTTTAGGTTAAATAAAAGGGGAGTTACCAATGTGATGTGCGATGCCTATGTTGAGTGCTAAGGGCTTGGGTACTCAACAGCTGGGACAGTAAGCAGGGTTCATGGTGGCTGCACCCAGTGCTGTAGCCCTGGCTAACAATGAAAAAGGGGAAAAGTAAAAATGAAAAAAATAAATAAACAAAAAGAGAGAATATAAACATAGTTTGTGATGTCAGCAGAAGATCCTAGCCACTAGGTGGCTGGCACTGCATGTGTATCCTCAACTGTCAGGTGTTTTAGCAGTGAGGTGGAACACTGCCTTTAGCGGGAGCAGGCCCTTGAAGTTTAGAGCATGGATGATGGTGGTAGTAGTTGCAGAGGAGCAGTGTGGAAGTGCAGGAGGAAGAAAGCATGACAGACAGATTTTTGCAGTTCTTTACCTTTACTGAGAAATTATAAAAGGCAAGTCCGGGGTAAATGCAGAAGCAGGCACACAGTTCAGCCAGCCTGGAAATAACTGAAGTCCACTCTGTTGGAGTGAGATATTGTGGCCTTCCTGCTGACATCTTATGTTAAAGTTGCTAGTTCCTTTGTGGTTCTCTCATCTCCTCTAAATTAGTGGATACCCTTGATCCAGGCAGGTGACATTCACCCAACGAGTGACTGCTGCTTCTCAATACGTTGGTCCTCTGTGCCACTGTACCCTGGATGGGCCCTCCAAGGGTAGCTGCTTGGCATAAAGTTCATAAAAATGAACGAAGGCAGGAGTGCACTGGACCCCTTAATCACACCCATGGGTAAGTGTTAGTCAGATTGCCTGCAGCTTTGACTGCACAGATTAGGTGACACCTCACCACAGCGCTCGCGCCGGTTTGGATTGTCCCTCTTTGAGCACAGGCATTTCTTCTTAGCAACCAGGGTGAGGGTACCTCTGTCCTTTTGCATCTCCTGCCTCCCTCTCCCACCTCCCTCTTCCACACTGTCCTTGTTTACCTATGATTGTTGCCTGTTTTTGTACCACCAGTAACTTAATTAAAACTTTTGTACTGCAAATATGTGTGTGGACATTCGGGTGATTTAATCTGGGTCACAAAAACATCTCTGGTCTCTTTCTCTTAATTGGCATAAAATTCAGCAGCCTAAAGGTTTTGTGGCCTTGTACCCTTCCAACGGTTAGTCCCTCTACCTGGCCCAAAGGCTTGCAGCAGACATGTCCTGTCAGCCCCTCGGCCTGACATTGACCAACCGAGACTCTCCTTTGCCTATCTCTTCCTATCTTAACTCCTCCTGCCAACCAGAAGTAGGGGTCTGCTCAGGGTGGGTCTCTTCCGCCCTCAACTCTCTGGTTGGATTTAGGAAAGTGCTGGATGCTTTGGGTTTCCAGCACAGGCCACTTCATTTCTCTCTAGATGTGACATTACACATGATGTTACTGTAGTACAACTTGTGGCAGCAAAACCACAGGGGCACCACACCTGCTCTCCTGATCTCACTGCAGAGCATTGTGTGATTATAATTGACACATTTGCTGGTTCCTCTCAGTGTTTTGAGCTGCCATCTCACAGGCCGATGGTGCAACATTGTTGCAATACAGCAGAAATGTATTTTCAAGAAGTCAATTTTTTTCTCCTGTTCTTACAGTTTCATGTCTCACATTGGTAACTTCTCTTTTTATTTAGGCTACGCTCAGATGCGGTGCTTTTAGCCGCGTAATCGGCAGTGCCGCTTTTTTGCGCGTGTTGGCGCACAAAAAAGCGCTACTGCATACTGACGCCACGATTTTCTCAACGCGCTTTCCCCGAGGCCATGTTAATATGTAGCCTATGGGGAAAGCGTCCCGAAAAAAGCACCAAGAATTGCCATGTCAATTCTTTTTGCGTGGGCGGTTTTGCAGTGAAAGCGCCCGCGCAAAACTCGAGGCAAAATGTCGCATCTGAACGCCTTTCAACAAAAGCCATAGCTTTTGCTGGAAGGCGTTTCCAGCTTTCTTGGGCATTGCTTCTACGCGAGCGCTCTAAAGCGCTGCTTAAAAGCAGGAATACGCGGACATTACGCTGCATCTGAACGTAGCCTTCAAATAAGCACTGGAGGTGGAGTTATCTTCCAGGCAGCATCTGTCCCATAGTCTGGAACAGCTTATTTATCTAAAGTGTTAAAAGCTGATTTCTCCACAAGCCATCTAAGGTGAGGCAGACAGGTATGATTATTCTCTACATTCTATATCCTGTATGTCCAAATTAATACTTTAGAAAGGTCAAGGTGGTGACAGATTCCCTTTAAAACCATGTAAAGTTCAAGAACATTTGCCGGTTTGTAAGTAAAATCAAATGTTCTGTTATGGCCAGTATAGCTTAGTTATTACACATCCACCTTAGTAGAGAACTATTTAACAAAATTAGGTTGTAACATTTTACTCTTCTTCGTCATTGTGTCCTTACACGGCCATAACGTACTTACTTTTGTACGCTTCCATTTTAGCAAGTATTCTCAATCAGAGTTATGAGGAAATATTTTTCATCAAAATCAGTCAAAAAATGTAAATACTCTATTATATGCTGTATTACTGAGCTATTCAATCCTAGACGCATTGCTTCTAGAGGAGAATATGTTTGTCATGTGACTGCTGGCTGGCACATCGATGTACTACAGCTCTGTAGCATTTAGCATTGTCATGTGCTCGACATAAAACCTCTAAAATGTTCATTCTTCAGTCCACCGCTAGTATATCAATATTTCAATGCGCATTTTAGACATTTATCCTTGATCTTTTAATATATTCCATGTAAAAGTACAAGCAATTCAAGGTTCCAGTGATATTTCATGCATAGCTTAATTTAGATGCAGATGTCAATTTCCTTTGTAGTATACTGAATGCATTTACAATAAAAGGCAACATACCTGGATAATTTTGAAGTTCAGGCAATAGAGAGTTTTCATTTCACCATTGCTTTATATACTGTATATGTCAGGGGCTTGCTTGCAAATTTCAGCCTGGGAGTCAAACACGAAGTAGTGGCCCAAGAGCAGCGGCCCATCCTTATTGTTCTTAAATCTGGCTGCGTCATTTATGGAGTAAAGGATACAAGGTTTTTATTGATATGTATTGAATTTATAAAATACAAAATTTCTAATGCTAACTTCTATTTGAAGGACAGTTCCAGTGATGGAACGCCGAAGCAGGTAAGTAGAAATTAGTGTTTCCAGGGTCGTCGTGATCAAGTTCCTCAGGAGGAAACACGGGGTTAAGTATGTAATTGGCACAGTGGTACTTCATTAAAGTTGCCTTTACCATGTTTCAATGTCTGACTGATCGAATTGCTTGTAAAGTTTTTTTGTTTTTCTCAAATCTTTAGGTTCCACAATGTGAAGGAGACAAACCATTCATAGATAACGATCTCCTCATTCCTCTGATAAAAGAACGAGTTCCGTTGTGGGACTTCCGTGATTGTTTCTATTCCAACGCAATATTGACTTGACGACTCCGGGAAGAAGTGGCCAAAGTTGGCTGATTGGGATGGGACCGTGCAACCACACAAAGAAGTATAGCAATGTTTTGTTCGGCAGCATGTTATCTCGGAAAGTTTATCAATTCTTGGATTATAACCTTTTTTCTTCTTTTTTCCCCATTTACAGTGATGCGAATAAAAGGTCAGTGATGTTTGATTAAAGATCGGTTCTATCGAGATCTGAGAGAGGAGATGCACGTTTAGAGTGGTGCTGCCCAAACATTGAAAAGGTACATATACCATAACTAGCTTGGTTTCCTGAGGCCTGCGATTGGTCATCGAGTGTGAGTATCTTTACTGTATACTGTATGCATATATGTATTTGACGTTTTTATTCCAACAGGTCTTAAAAAAATTTTGGGGACATATTTATTCACTTAAAAAAAATGTTGCAAATGAAAAACACGTTACTTCAGCATTTTACATATATTTTTAAACTGAAATTTATTTGGTAATTTTGTTTATTTTTGCCTTTTTTTGCATTATTAATCCATTTTTAACAGTATTATTTTTTAGATGGAGTTTTTTAAAAGAAATATGTTGGTATTAAATAAATTGCAAATTTTTATTTTAACAGATGGAGATGTTGGAGTGCTTAATTGGTAAAATGTTCTTTTTTTATTTCCCACAGCACTTGGAGCAGCACCGCCAAACCAGTATCGGCCTCACTTGGATCAGACCCGCATCAAACAACCACCGAAGGCATGCCCCAATCAACCACCAGGGAGCAACCTATCAGGCATCGCAAGATGGAGTTCAGGTAGCTGGCACTTCAGGTTATCCACTATCCCAGACCTCTTCCACTGGTTTTGTTGGTACTTCACATCAGCGACAGAGGACCTGGGATAGATCAGTCATGCCGGAGTTTATTCACTTAAGCTAGAACTTCCTGGAAGGGATGAGGGCGCTTTGTGAACGAGTTGATAAAGGGTTTGCTAATGTGAACACACTTTTCAGCTTAGTCAACAGACACCTTGACCGCCTGGAAGCCTATCTTCAGAGACCGGCACGTCATTTTTTTTCATCTATTGAGCATGGCGTGATGGATATCCTTACACAAGAACTCCAGCTGCATGTGATGAATGCCTGTCAGGTTCCTTATAGAGAGGCCATAAAGCTGCAGCAGCAGTCACAAAGCTACCAGACTCAGAAGTCAGGCTATTACCAACAGCCGCAGTTTAGTTTGCCAAGACATCAACCAGGCCCAGCACAGCATCAGTGGCCGAAGACACTAACATTGCAGACAGCATCTTGAACAGTCATTAGAAGTCAAGGAGTTGTATTATCATCATGAACAACCCACTTGCCTCCACCATCACCGATGGACATAACACCTGTTGAAGTGCCAAGCAGCATCAAGGTAGTAGCACACTACAAAAGTCTGAACACCAATCCCATGCAACTTCTACTCTGATTAGTACAGGACACCAGCATCATGTAGTGACTACCACGCTCCCATTGACAACACAACAGCACCTTGGATCGAGTACCACCCAACCAATGTCAGACCACCAACATGTAGCAACAAGCACCATATCGTCTGCACAACAGAGTCATGGAGGGAGTACTACAATGTCATCACTGCCAAGCACTGTTCCATCCACCCACCAGCACACTGAGGGACAAGTGACCAGCACTCCAATTCGTCCAGGGAAATCAAAGCGTAAAAAAAAAAAAAAACCAGCAAGCAAGAATAAAGAGTTTGCCATGCCAGAAATTCAGGCTCAGTGATCCACAGGACAGCCAGCAAAGAAAGTTGGTTGGCCAAAGAAGGTCAAGCAACCACCAGCACTGTCCACTCGTAATGTGTCTCTGTTATCTAATTTGTCTCCACCGTCTGAAGGCTCTCTCCCTTCAAATCTGTCTCTCCCTTCCAATGTTTCTCTCCCTTCTCATGTTCCTTCCAGCTTTTTTTGCAGTCAGAGCGTCTCTTCTTCCCCCAATATTGTGTCTACTGCGTTGCCATCTACTCATAATGTGTCTGCTAATGTTTTCAGTCCCCTCCCTGAAATGGACCCTACCATACAGGGCTCGATTTTACTATTTATTTCCACTTCACCTATAACTATTTCCTCCCCTGCTCCTACCCAACCCTTCAATCTTCAAACCCCACAGGTTCCAAATGTCACCCCATCTTCCACAACCACCACTTACACTCATTTATAATTTTTTTTTTTCTTATTTGCACTTTTCTTTTTTGTTTTAAATAAAAGTATATTTTTTTTAATTAAATTTTTGTTTATTCTTTGTCTCTTTAGGTCGGGTTTACAATTCCATAAGGGATGCTATGTATGCAAAATAATGCGTTCATTGCTTTCTTTTGATTGCTATTGCCCAGGGGGATGGAGCTTGAAAGTTCTGGGCAACAGTAATGATAGGACCCCAATGAACAACTTTAGGCACACACTAACACCTTGCAGTGGGTACACTCAAAAATATTGTGCAGGTGATTTTGATGTTTGCATTTTCATGGTTGCTGCAAAACCATTGTTTAAGGGCGACACTGGTGTTCTTTGCTTTCCTTTGATTACTATTGCCCAGGGGAATGGAGCTTGAAAGCCCTTGGCAATAGTAATGATAGGACCCCAATGAACACCCATAGGCACATACCGATAAAATCTTTGTTAATTCAAACTTAATGTAAATTTTGATTAGATTACACTCTCAGATGAAATAAAGCGATGACAACAAAGGTATAGTATAACAATTTTATGTACTTGAAGTAAGCGTTCTTCGCTCTACTAGTTTTGATCTAGAGGAAGTTAAAAAAAAATCCAAGGTCCAATTTTGGAAATTAGATTTAAAAATTGTTCCCAAGTTTTTCTTGTCCGCAAAAATTCCTAAAAAAATTTTAAATTTGCCCAAGTAATGAAATTAACAAAACTTTAAATTGTATAAGAATTCAACATCCAAATCATGAATGGCAAAAACAATCGAGGGCCTACAAAATTATTCTCAATGAAAAGATTAAAAAAACCTATCATCCCAAACCATAAGGGCACTGAATTCCTAAACATTAAAAAAAAACTCTTGTATTACAGGTTTAAAGGTGATTTATCCAAAAAAGGAAAATACTAGTTTAAAAATCAGTGTTTTCAGTAAAAATAAGCAAAATTTTAAATATATTGCCAACTTAGTTAAGTTGTTTTTCTTAAATAATATTAATACATAAAATTTGGAAGTAGTCTAACTTTCAAAATAAAATTATTTTGGAATTAAATTTTTCTTTATGCAATTTTTTTTCCCTTTTTCCAGCCAAAACAATTTTCTTACATCCGGAATCCATTTGGAAAACTAAGTGCCCACATCAGCGCTGAAAGGTAAAAGGTTTGATTTTCCCAAAACTGATTACGAAAAAATTTAGCGGTTCATACAATGTTAAATCATTTGTGTTTAAACTTTTTATAAGGGTCAACCATTTAAATCACTTCAATCCGGGTTTACATAATCTTGGAATTTTAGAAATGACCGACTCTACCCACGTACATTTTTTGGCACACACTAACATTAAGCCTTGTACATAAAAAAGTAAGTGTATCATTTAATTTACAGGTCTGAACAGAAATACAGTCTATAGTAACATGTTGACTGCTTTAAATTGTCAGAATAAATTTCTGCCTTAGAAATTTCTGCACTCTTCAAACAAGACATTCAAAATAAGTACGTTATGAAACCTCATTAATCAACTTAATTATGAACAATAATGGTTCTAATCAACATGTCTGAATTTGCTAAATATTGGACTAATTAAATCAGTAGTGTGAATGGACTAATAAATTAAGTTTCTCACATCGCAAATGACCAAAATCAAATTCTAAACTAAATTGAATCTTCAGAGAGGAATTCCTGCAAGTTTAAACGATAATTGAAGGTAAAACATAAGTTTGAAAAAATAATTTAATTAATAATTTTTTTAAACATTACTGATGGAAAGTCGACTGATATTTGATCATATTTATGCTCGGCCACGAAACTGAATAAAAATTTATTCGATCGGATTTCTATACTATGCATGATAAGTTTCAAGGTCACTCTAATTCTTAAATCACGTAAATTTACATGAATCCAACGTTCCTCTCTAGCTCAAACTCATTTTATTCCCCAGTCAAATCCATTCAAGATTCATTTAAGACCTGCCCGTGTCTTACATGACTGAACAGAGTAAAAGAGGGTTCTTGGAAAGTTTGACTTACATTATCTATTTAGGAATGTGTAATCCAAACAAATCATAAATTTATTTGGAGATATGCAGTTGCATAATCAACCATTCAGTCACATGTCTTAAATTTGCACTACCCTTCTCTCTATGAATTCAGTTGTATCATCAGTTTCTCAGTTGATGAGCATGACATTAAATGAAAATTCAAGTCGTATCATTGGTTAATGTGAATAAACCAGTTTTCCTTAACTATTATTTCAGATGCATGTCCCTGAGTATGAAATGCATTTGTACCAGAGTTGACATTCATATTGCATGTCAATGGTATGTTCCTTTTCTGTGATAATCCGGGAATCTGATTGTTGCAATGTACAGATGATCACTCATAGCAAGTATTACGTCAATCGTCATTGGGTACGATTCGAATATTGCAGTGTTGATTCTAGGTGCTGCAAACCAGTTTAAGGGTCACCTGGTGTCTTGCACCTTGATACATTGCCCAGCGGAATGACTTGAAAGCCTTGGCAATAGAAGATAGGACCCAATGAACTAGACATACCGTAACTTGTATTAACTAAGTATTGAGATCCTTGTGAATACGTGACACAAAGGTATCGAACAATGAGTACTGGAATCTCTGCTTACTAGTTTGACCTAGGGAGTAATCACAGGTCCTTTGAATTTTGTTCCGCATCGATTACCGGAAAACTTGCAAATGAATGACTTAAGCTTGAACTCACTACCATGTACTTGAATTACAAGACTAGTCAAAAAAGATATAGCATAAATATCCAAATGATAACTCATGCTTTCGTAACCAGCACAAAGGTTTGTATCTACTACATATAGATAGATGTATGAAAATATGCATATCATGCTACATCGATCAGAGAAGTGAACGTCCACTTATTATACGAGTAAAGATCTGAAAGCCTATACGTATCACGAAAAGATAAATGGTGATAAGTATATCAATGCCAGTTTTTTAACAAAATTATTTGGACCTTAAATCAAACGTAATGTGTGACACGTATAAACAACATTATGGAGTTAAAGAGTGCCTTAAAATCTATCATTCTCCTTTAGTTGACAACCATATTAACATTGTCTCCAGAACTGGTTAGATAACGTCATCCCATTGATCACAGTTCTACGGGATCTGGATCCAATGGTACCTCGAGTCAAACGGTCGTATTCTCTGATGTAATTGTCAGCAAACGCTCTGACATACATAGTTCAGTGAATTAAATACCATTTAATGCCAAATCCAATACAAATCCTGTCTCGTACCATTTCAGTCGAATGAAACTGTTGTTATCAGGTGGGACTAAAATCCTACTCTGTGACCATTACGTCCCCAAAGACGGGTTAAAAGTCACCTTTAAAATTTGGGGACTAAAATTTTCCCCTAATCCCTGTAAACCAAAACCCTCCGGGGTGTCACAAACCTTGAACGGGTTGGGCTAAACCAAACCCTTTTACCTTTGGGATTCCACCAGAGGTTTTCTCCCAAAACGGGTTAGGGGCCTAAAATAAACCTAAACTCCTGGGGACCTTTAAAACAGTCAACGGGGAAACCCCCCGGGGAACGTAACTCCCCTTGATACAGGGTTAGGACTAAAATCCTATCTCCGTGACCTTTAAACAGTCACCAGACTGGTGTTTTTACCCTTGAAAACGGTTAGGACTTAACCACCTGGACCATTACAGTCCCCAACTGGTGAATTAAAAACCTTAAAACGGGTTTAGGATTTAAAAAATCCCCATCTCCTGGCCCTTTTCGTCCCCAATGGGGGACGTACTACATTGATACGGGTTGGGCAAAACCCTCATCCCTGGCCCAAAACAGCCCGACTGGGGGATACAACCTTGAACAGGTTAGGGACTAAAATCCTAATCTCCTGTGACCATTAAGTCACCAGATTTGGTGTTACTCCCTTTTAAAAATTAAAAACAGGTTAGGATTTAAAATCCAATCCCCTTGTCCCCCAAATTTAACAGAAAAAACCAATTTTTGAAATTTCCCACCTTGTTTACAGGTTTAGGGACAAAAATTCCCTAATCTCCTGTGACCATTACAGTCACCAAAAACTGGTGTACGTACTCCCTTGAACGGGGTTGGGGAAAAAAAAAATTCCCAAACCCCCTTTGGACCAAACATTTCACCAGACGGGTGAAATTACTACCTTGATACGGGTTTTGGGGAAAAAACAAAATCCTATCTCCTTGACCATTACAGTCACCAGACGGGTTGAATTTTACTACCTTGAACGGGTTTTAAGGGCCTAAACCTAATCTCCTGTGACCATTACAGTCCCCAGACTTTTGAATTACTACCTTGATACGGTTAGGGAAAAAAAAATCCTAATCTCCTGTGATTTTTAAAACATTTCCCCCCAGACTGGTGAAAACATTAACAGGAATCTTAAATACGGGTAAAACTTATGGCAAAAAACCTAAATCTCCTGTGACCATTACAGTCACCAGACGGGTTGAAATTAACTCCCTTTGATACAGGTTAGGGAAAAAAAAATTCCTAACTCCTGTGACCATTACAGTCACCAACTGTTTTAAATTACTACCTTGATACGGGTTTAGGGACTAAAATCCTAATCTCCTGTGACCATTACAGTCACCAGACTGGTGTACGTACTACCTTGATACAGGTTAGGGACAAAAATCCTAATCTCCTGTGACCATTACAGTCACCAGATGGTGTAATTACTACCTTGATACAGGTTAGGGACTAAAATCCTAATCTCCTGTGACCATTACAGTCACCAGACTGGTGTACGTACTACCTTGATACAGGTTAGGGACTAAAATCCTAATCTCCTGTGATCTTTACAGTCACCAGACTGGTGTACGTACTACCTTGATACAGGTTAGGGACTAAAATCCTAATCTCCTGTACCATTACAGTCACAGACTGGTGTAATACTACCTTGATACAGGTTAGGGACTAAAATCCTAATCTCCTGTGACCTTACAGTCACCAGACTGGTGTACGTACTATCCTTGATACAGGTTAGGGACTAAAATCCTAATCTCCTGTGACCATTACAGTCACCAGACGGGTTTGTAACGTACTACCTTGATACAGGTTAGGGACTAAAATCCTAATCTCCTGTGACCATTACAGTCACCAGACTGGTGTACTACTACCTTGATACAGGTTAGGGACTAAAATCCTAATCTCCTGTGACCATTACAGTCACCAGACTGGTGTAATTACTACTACTTGATACAGGTTAGGGACCTAAAATCCTAATCTCCTGTGACCATTACAGTCACCAGACTGGTGTAATTACTACCTTGATACAGGTTAGGGACTAAAATCCTAATCTCCTGTGACCATACAGTCACCAGACTGGTGTACGTACTACCTTGATACAGGTTAGGGACTAAAATCCTAATCTCCTGTGACCATTACAGTCACCAGACTGGTGTAACTTACTACCTTGATACAGGTTAGGGACTAAAATCCTAATCTCCTGTGACCATTACAGTCACCAGACTGGTGTACGTACTACCTTGATACAGGTTAGGGACTAAAATCCTAATCTCCTGTGACATGTACAGTCACCAGACTGGTGTACGTACTACCTTGATACAGGTTAGGGACTAAAATCCAAATTTCTCCTGTGACCTTACAGTCACCAGACTGGTGTACGTACTACCTTGATACAGGTTAGGGACTAAAAATCCTAATCTCCTGTGACCATTACAGTCACCAGACTGGTGTAATTACTACCTTGATACAGGTTAGGGCTAAAATCCTAATCTCCTGTGACCATTACAGTCACCAGACTGGTTGTATACTACCTTGATACAGGTTAGGGCTAAAATCCTAATCTCCTGTGACATTACAGTCACCAGACTGGTGTAACGTACTACCTTGATACAGGTTAGGGACTAAAATCCTCATCTCCTGTGACCATTACAGTCACCAGACTGGTGTATTACTACCTTGATACAGGTTAGGGACTAAAATCCTAATCTCCTGTGACCATTACAGTCACCAGACTGGTGTAATTACTACCTTGATACAGGTTAGGGACTAAAATCCTAATCTCCTGTGACCATTACAGTCACCAGACTGGTGTAACGTACTACCTTGATACAGGTTAGGGACTAAAATCCTAATCTCCTGTGACCATTACAGTCACCAGACTGGTGTACGTACTACCTTGATACAGGTTAGGGACTAAAATCCTAATCTCCTGTGACCATTACAGTCACCAGACTGGTGTAGTACTACCTTGATACAGGTTAGGGACTAAAATCCTAATCTCCTGTGACCATTACAGTCACCAGACTGGTGTAATTACTACCTTGATACAGGTTAGGGACTAAAATCCTAATCTCCTGTGACATTACAGTCACCAGACTGTGTAATTACTACCTTGATACAGGTTAGGGACTAAAATCCTAATCTCCTGTGACTAACAGTCACCAGACTGGTGTACGTACTACCTTGATACAGGTTAGGGACTAAAATCCTAATCTCCTGTGACCATTACAGTCACCAGACTGGTGTAACGTATACCTTGATACAGGTTAGGGACTAAAATCCTAATCTCCTGTGACCATTACAGTCACCAGACTGTGTAATTACTACCTTGATACAGGTTAGGACTAAAATCCTAATCTTCCTGTGACCATTACAGTCACCAGACTGGTGTACGTTACTACCTTGATACAGGTTAGGGACTAAATCCTAATCTCCTGTGACCATTACAGTCACCAGACTGTGTAATACTACCTTGATACAGGTTAGGGACAAAAATCTAATCTCCTGTGACCATTACAGTCACCAGACTGGTGTAATTACTACCTTGATACAGGTTAGGGACTAAAATCCTAATCTCCTGTGACCATTACAGTCACCAGACTGGTGTACGTACTACCTTGATACAGGTTAGGGACTAAAATCCTAATCTCCTGTGACTGTTACAGTCACCAGACTGGTGTAATGTACTACCTTGATACAGGTTAGGGACTAAAATCCTAATCTCCTGTGACCATTACAGTCACCAGACTGGTGTACTACTACCTTGATACAGGTTAGGGACTAAAATCCTAATCTCCTGTGATCCATTACAGTCACCAGACTGGTTGAATTACTACCTTGATACAGGTTAGGGACTAAAATCCTAATCTCCTGTGACCATTACAGTCACCAGACTGGTGTAACTACTACCTTGATACAGGTTAGGGACTAAAATCCTAATCTCCTGTGACCATTACAGTCACCAGACTGGTGTACAGTACTACCTTGATACAGGTATTAGGGACTAAAATCCTAATCTCCTGTGACCATTACAGTCACCAGACTGGTGTAACTACTACCTTGATACAGTTAGGGACTAAAATCCTAATCTCCTGTGACCATTACAGTCACCAGACTGGTGTACGTACATACCTTGATACAGGTTAGGGACTAAAATCCAATCTCCTGTGACATTACAGTCACCAGACTGGTGTACGTATACTCCTTGATACAGGTTAGGGACTAAAATCCTCATCTCCTGTGACCATTACAGTCACAGACTGGTGTACGTACTACCTTGATACAGGTTAGGGACTAAAAATCCTATCTCCTGTGACCATTACAGTCACCAGACTGGTGTAATTACTACCTTGATACAGGTTAGGGACTAAAATCCTAATCTTCCTGTGACCTTACAGTCACCAGACTGGTGTAATCTACTACTTGATACAGGTTAGGGACTAAAATCCTAATCTCCTGTGACCATTACAGTCACCAGACTGGTGTACGTACTACCTTGATACAGGTTAGGGACTAAAATCCTAATCTCCTGTGACCATTACAGTCACCAGACTGTGTAATTACTACCTTGATACAGGTTAGGGACTAAAATCCTAATCTCCTGTGACCATTACAGTCACCAGACTGGTGTACTTACTACCTTGATACAGGTTAGGGACTAAAATCCTCAATCTCCTGTGACCATTACAGTCACCAGACTGGTGTACGTACTACCTTGATACAGGTTAGGGACTAAAATCCTAATCTCCTGTGACATTACAGTCACCAGACTGGTGTACGTACTACCTTGATACAGGTTAGGGACTAAAATCCTAATCTCCTGTGACCTTACAGTCACCAGACTGGTGTACGTACTACCTTGATACAGGTTAGGGCCTAAAATCCTAATCTCCTGTGACCATTACAGCCCAACTGATCACCAGACTGGTGTACTACTACCTTGATACAGGTTAGGACTAAATCCTATCTCCTGTGACCATTACAGTCACCAGACTGGTGAAATACTACCTTGATACAGTTAGGGACTAAAATCCTAATCTCCTGTGACCATTACAGTCACCAGACTGGTGTACGTATACCTTGATACAGGTTAGGGACTAAAATCCTAATCTCCTGTGACATTACAGTCACAGACTGTGTACGTACTACCTTGATACAGGTTAGGGACTAAATCCTAATCTCCTGTGACATTACAGTCACCAACTGGTGTACGTCTACCTTGAACAGGTTAGGGACTAAAATCCTAATCTCCTGTGACCATTACAGTCACCAGACTGTTGTATTATACCTTGATACAGGTTAGGACTAAAATCCTAATCTCCTTGACTACAGTCACCAGACTGTGTAATTACTACCTTGATACAGGTTAGGGACTAAAATCCTAATCTCCGTGACCATACAGTCCCAGACTGGTGTACGTACACCTTGATACAGTTAGGACTAAAATCCTCATCTCCTGTGACCATTACAGTCACCAACTGGTGTACGTATACCTTGATACAGGTTAGGGACTAAAATCCTAATCTCCTGTGACCATTACAGTCACCAGACTGTGTAATACTACCTTGATACAGGTTAGGGACTAAAATCTAATCTCCTGTGATCTGAACAGTCACCAGACTGGTGTACGTCTAACTTGATACAGTTAGGGACTAAAATCCTAATCTCCTGTGATTGACAGTCACCAGATGTGTACGTACTACCTTGATACAGGTTAGGGACTAAAATCCTAATCTCCTGTGACCATACAGTCACCAGACTGTTGTAATTACTACCTTGAACAGGTTAGGGACTAAAATCCTAATCTCCTGTGATCTGACAGTCAAACTGGTGTACTACTACCTTGATACAGGTTAGGACTAAAATCCTATCTCCTGTGACCATTACAGTCACCAGACTGGTGTACGTCTACCTTGATACAGGTTAGGGACTAAAATCCTAATCTCCTGTGACCATTACAGTCACCAGACGGTGTAATACTACCTTGATACAGGTTAGGGACTAAAATCCTAATCTCCTGTGACCTTACAGTCACCAGACTGGTGTACGTACTACCTTGATACAGGTTAGGGACTAAAATCCTAATCTCCTGTGACATTACAGTCCCAGACTGGTGTATATACCTTGATACAGGTTAGGGACTAAAATCCTAATCTCCTGTGACATTACAGTCACCAACTGGTGTACGTATACCTTGATACAGGTTAGGGACAAAATCCTATCTCCTGTGACCTTACAGTCACCAGACTGGTGTACTACTACCTTGATACAGGTTAGGCCTAAAATCCTAATCTCCTGTGACCTACAGTCACCAGACTGGTGTACGTACTACCTTGATACAGGTTAGGGACTAAAATCCTAATCTCCTGTGACCATTACAGTCACCAGACTGGTGTAATACTACCTTGATACAGGTTAGGGACTAAAATCCTAATCTCCTGTGACCATTACAGTCACCAGACTGGTGTACGTACTACCTTGATACAGGTTAGGGACTAAAATCCTAATCTCCTGTGACCATTACAGTCACCAGACTGGTGTACTAATACCTTGATACAGTTAGGGACTAAAATCCTAATCTCCTGTGACCATACAGTCACCAGACTGTGTATACTACCTTGATACAGGTTAGGGACTAAAATCCTAATCTCCTGTGACCATTACAGTCACCTTGACTGGTGTAGTACTACTTGATACAGGTTAGGACTAGACAAAATCCTCATACTGTGACCATTACAGTCACCTGAACTGTGTAAGTACTACCTTGATACAGGTTAGGGCCTAAAATCCTATCTCCTTGACCATTGACAGTCACTAGACTGTGAATTACTACCTTGATACAGGTTATGGACAAAATCCTAATCTCCTGTGACCATTACAGTCACCAGACTGGTGTAGATACATACCTTGATACAGGTTATAGGGACTAAAATCCTATCTCCTTGACATACAGTCACCAGACTGTGTAATACTACCTTGATACAGTTAGGACTAAATCCTAATCTCCTGTGACATTACAGTCACAATACTGGTGTACGTACATACCTGATACAGGTAGGACTAAATCCTATCTCCTGTGACATACAGTCACCAATGGTGTACGTACTACCTTGATACAGGTTAGAGACTAAAATCCTAATCTCCTTTGACATTACAGTCACCAACTGTTGTATTACTACCTGATAAGGTTAGGGACTAAATCCTAACTCTGTGACCATTACATCACCACAGTGTAAGTACTACCTTGATACAGGTTAGGGACTAAAATCCTATCTCCTGTGACCATTACAGTCACCAGACTGGTGTACGTACTACCTTGATACAGGTTAGGGACTAAAATCCTATCTCCTGTGACATTACAGTCACCAGACTGGTGTACGTACTACCTTGATACAGGTTAGGGACAAAAATCCTATCTCCTGTGACCATTACAGTCACCAGACTGGTGTAATACTACCTTGATACAGGTTAGGCTAAAATCCTAATCTCCTGTGACATTACAGTCACCAGACTGGTGTAGTACTACCTTGATACAGGTTGGGCCTAAAACCTAATCTCCTGTGACCATTACAGTCACCAGACTGGTGTAGTACTACCTTGATACAGGTTAGGGACTAAAATCCTAATCTCCTGTGACCTTACAGTCACCAGACTGTGTAATACTACCTTGATACAGGTTAGGGACTAAAATCCTAATCTCCTGTGACCATTACAGTCACCAGACTGGTGTAGTACTACCTTGATACAGGTTAGGGACTAAAATCCTCATCTCCTGTGACATTACAGTCACTAGACTGGTTTACTACCTTGATACAGGTTGGGCTAAAATCCTCATCTCCTGTGACCATTACAGTCACAGACTGGTGTACTACTACCTTGATACAGTTAGGACTAAAATCCTAATCTCCTGTGACCATTACAGTCACCAGACTGTGTAATTACTACCTTGATACAGGTTAGGGACTAAAATCCTAATCTCCTGTGACCATTACAGTCACCAGACTGGTGTAACTACCTTGATACAGGTTAGGAACTAAAATCCTCATCTCCTGTGACCATTACAGTCACCAGACTGGATGTACTACTACCTTGATACAGGTTAGGGACTAAAATCCTAATCTCCTGTGACCATTACAGTCACCAGACTGTTGTATTACTACCTTGATACAGGTTAGGGACTAAAAATCCTAATCTCCTGTGACCATTACAGTCACCAGACTGGTGTAATTACTACCTTGATACAGGTTAGGGCTAAAATCCTAATCTCCTGTGACCATTACAGTCACCAGACTGGTGTACGTACTACCTTGATACAGGTTAGGGACTAAAATCCTATCTCCTGTGACCATTACAGTCACCAGACTGGTGTACGTACTACCTTGATACAGGTTAGGGACTAAAATCCTAATCTCCTGTGACCATTACAGTCACCAGACTGGTGTAGTACTACCTTGATACAGGTTAGGGCTAAAATCCTAATCTCCTGTGACCATTACAGTCACCAGACTGTGTAATTACTACCTTGATACAGGTTAGGGACTAAAATCCTAATCTCCTGTGACCATTACAGTCACCAGACTGGTGTACGTACTACCTTGATACAGGTTAGGGACTAAAATCCTATCTCCTGTGACATTACAGTCACCAGACTGGTGTAACGTACTACCTTGATACAGGTTAGGGACTAAAATCCTATCTCCTGTGACCATTACAGTCACCAGACTGGTGTATCTACTACCTTGATACAGGTTAGGGACTAAAATCCTAATCTCCTGTGACCATTACAGTCACCAGACTGGTGTAATTACTACCTTGATACAGGTTAGGGACTAAAATCCTAATCTCCTGTGACCATTACAGTCACCAGACTGGTGTAATTACTACCTTGATACAGGTTAGGGACTAAAATCCTAATCTCCTGTGACCATTACAGTCACCAGACTGGTGTATTACTACCTTGATACAGGTTAGGGACTAAAATCCTAATCTCCTGTGACCATTACAGTCACCAGACTGGTTTTAATTACTACCTTGATACAGGTTAGGGACTAAAATCCTAATCTCCTGTGACCATTACAGTCACCAGACTGGTGTACGTACTACCTTGATACAGGTTAGGGACTAAAATCCTAATCTCCTGTGACCATTACAGTCACCAGACTGGTGTAGTACTACCTTGATACAGGTTAGGGACTAAAATCCTAATCTCCTGTGACCATTACAGTCACCAGACTGGTGTACGTACTACCTTGATACAGGTTAGGGACTAAAATCCTAATCTCCTGTGACCATTACAGTCACCAGACTGTGTATTACTACCTTGATACAGGTTAGGGCCTAAAAATCCTAATCTCCTTGACCATTACAGTCACCAGACTGGTGTAATTACTACCTTGATACAGGTTAGGGCCTAAAATCCTAATCTCCTGTGACCATTACAGTCACCAGACTGGTGTACGTACTACCTTGATACAGGTTAGGGACTAAAATCCTATCTCCTGTGACCATTACAGTCACCAGACTGGTGTAATTACTACCTTGATACAGGTTAGGGACTATAAATCCTAATCTCCTGTGACCATTACAGTCACCAGACTGTGTAATACTACCTTGATACAGGTTAGGGCCTAAAATCCTAATCTCCTCTGACCATTACAGTCACCAGACTGGTGTAATTACTACCTTGATACAGGTTGGGGCCTAAAAGCCTAATCTCCTGTGACCATTACAGTCACCAGACTGGTGTACGTACTACCTTGATACAGGTTAGGGACAAAAAATCCTCATCTCCTGTGACCATTACAGTCACCAGAATGGTGTAATTACTACCTTGATACAGGTTAGGGCCTAAAATCCTAATCTCCTGTGACCATTACAGTCACCAGACTGTTGTAATTACTACCTTGATACAGGTTAGGGCCTAAAATCCTAATATCCTGTGACCATTACAGTCACCAGACTGGTGTAATTATTACCTTGATACAGGTTAGGGACTAAAATCCTAATCTCCTGTGACCATTACAGTCACCAGACTAGTGTACGTACTACCTTGATACAGGTTAGGGCCTAAAATCCTAATCTCCTGTGACCATTACAGTCACCAGACTGGTGTAATTGCTACCTTGATACAGGTTAGGGACTAAAATCCTAATCTCCTGTGACCATTACAGTCACAAGACTGGTGTACGTACTACCTTGATACATGTTAGGGCCTAAAATCCGAATTTCCTGTGACCATTGCAGTCACCAGACTGGTGTAATTACTACCTTGATACAGGTTAGGGACAAAAAATCCTAATCTCCTGTGACCATTACAGTCTCCAGACTGGTGTAATTACTACCGTGATACAGGTTAGGGCCTAAAATCCTAATCTCCTGTGACCATTACAGTCACCAGACTGGTGTAATTACTACCTTGATACAGGTTAGGGACTAAAATCCTAATCTCCTGTGACCATTACAGTCACCAGACTGTTGTAATTACTACCTTGATACAGGTTAGGGACTAAAATCCTAATCTCCTGTGACCATTACAGTCACCAGACTGGTGTACGTACTACCTTGATACAGGTTAGGGACTAAAATCCTCATCTCCTGTGACCATTACAGTCACCAGACTGGTGTACGTACTTCCTTGATACAGGTTAGGGACTAAAAGCCTAATCTTCTGTGACCATTACAGTCACCAGACGGTGTAATTACTACCTTGATACAGGTTAGGGACTAAAATTCTAACCTCCTGTGACCATTACAGTCACCAGACTGTTGTAATTACTACCTTGATACAGGTTAGGGCCTAAAATCCTAATCTTCTGTGACCATTACAGTCACAAGACTGGTGTACGTACTACCTTGATACAGGTTAGGGACAAAAAATCCTCATCTCCTGTGACCATTACAGTCACCAGACTGTTGTAATTACTACCTTGATACAGGTTAGGGCCTAAAATCCTAATCTCCTGTGACCTCTACAGTCACCAGACAGTTGTCGCTGTATACAGGCAAAATGAACAAGGGTGTTGGCAAGGGCGTTGGCAAGGAACAAGGAAGTGGACGTGATGGTGGTGCAGGCAGAGGCCGAGGTCGTGTGCAAGCACTAATTTCGCAACAACAAAGGGCCACATCTCCACGCTCGCACGTCCTGTCCCAAATTCTTGGGGCCCGCAGCAGTACACCGCTGTTGAACCAAGACCAGTGTCAACAGGTTGTTACTTGGATAGCGGATAATGCTTCAAGTCAGATGGGCACCTTCACAAACACCCTGTCTTCCACACGGTCAAGTGTCAGTAGCCGTGATACTGCACTGCACATTTCCCAACCTGATCCTCCTTCCTACCACCAGGCCGAGTACACGTTCACAGACATTACTGATCCCACACTAGGACACTCGGAAGAGCTGTTCACGTATCCATTCACAGAATCTGGCCTGTTGCCACCTCCTCTTGAAGTGGGTGATGAGGAGATGGTATGTACAGATGCCCAAATATTTGAGCAGCCACGTTCTCACGAACGGAACGTTGGCAAAGTGTCTCAACAAGGGGTGGACGATGATGAGACACAATTGCCAGGAAGTCAGGAGGAGGATCAGGGTGCGAAAGAGGAAGACGACGTGGTGGATGATCCAGTAGCTTACCCAACATGGCAGGAGGATATGCAGAGCGGGGCCAGCAGTGCACAGGGGGAGGGAGGCGTAGCATCCCAACAGGCAGTACGAAGCAGGGTCGTGTCCGCAGGCAGAAGGCAGGCAACCGTTCCCCGGAACAACAACACGACTCAAGGTGCCTGTGCAAATGTTCGGTCTTCCCAAGTCTGGGAGTTTTTTAATTTGGCTCCAGAAGACTCTAAAAAGGCCATTTGCCACACCTGCCATGCCAGTATCAGCAGGGGTATGAAAACTAGCAGCCTGACCACCACCAGCATGATCAGGCACATGTCAGCCAAGCACCCGACTTTGTGGGAAGTACAACAGAGTCGAGGAGCGGTGCTTGCTGATGTCACTGCTACGTCTTCGCCTGTTGTGCGTGTGAACCAATCCCCTGTCCATGCTGGCCGCGAACAAGCCTGCACCTGAAGTTGCCCATGCACAAACTACACCACCATCAAGCACGTCCTTGTCCCAGCGCAGCGTTCAATTATCCATTCAGCAAACATTCGAACGCAGGCGCAAATACGCTGCCAACGCCCCACATGCCACAGTCCTGAATGATCACATTTCGCGACTCATAGCGCTAGAAATGTTGCCTTTCCGGCTGGTGGAGACGGAGGAGACGGAAGCATTCCGCGACCTGATGGCGGCTGCTGTCCCACGTTACTCGGTCCCCAGCCGCCACTATTTCTCCATATGTGCCGTCCCTGCATTGCATAACCACGTGTCCAACAGCATCACACGTGCCCTGAACAAAGCTGTTTCAGCCAAAGTCCACCTAACCACAGACACGTGGACAAGTGCTTGTGGGCAAGGCCGCTACATCTCCTTGACGGCACACTGGATTAATATTGTGGAGGCTGGGACCCAGTCTGAGCGAGGGACGGAACACGTCCTTCCCACACCAAGGATAGCAGGCCCTACCTCTGTCAGGGTTTGACCGACACTCTACAGCTCCGGAATGTCATGCTCCTCAGCCTCCTCCTCCTGCGCATCCTCATCCACTGTACCCTCCACACCAGTCCCAATCTGGAAGCACTGCAGCACTGCCTCTGCAAAGCGGCAACAGGCTGTGCTGAAGCTAGTCTGCATAGGTGACAAACCCCACAATGCAGAAGAGGTGTGGACAGCTCTGAAACAGCAGGCAGATCACTGGCTCACACCTCTGAACCTAAAGCCAGGAAAGGTCGTGTGTGACAATGGCCAGAACCTGGTGGCAGCTTTGAGGCGAGGCCAGCTGACGCATGTTCCATGCGTGGCCCATGTGCTCAACCTGGTGGTTCAGAGGTTTGTAAAGTCATACCCAGAGGTGTCTGAACTGCTGGTAAAAGTTCGCCGTCTGTCTGCACATTTTCGCAAGTCACTTGCTGCTTCAGCCGGCCTTGCCACCTTTCAGCGCCGTTTGCGTCTTCCGGCCCACAGACTGGTGTGTGATGTCCCCACGCAGTGGAATTCAACTCTGCACATGTTGGTCACGATATGTGAGCAGAGAGGGCAGTTGTGGACTACCTGCATCACCTAAGCCGTCGGGAAATGGGTCAAACTCCACACATAACACCTGAGGAGTGGAGATGGATGTCGGACCTATGTACCGTCCTCCAAAACTTTGAGGACTCCACCAGATGGTGAGCGGCGATGACGCCATTATTAGCGTCACCATACCACTACTCTGCCTTCTAAAACGGTCTCTGCTGAAAATCAAAGAGGATGCATTGCAGGCCGAGCGCGATGACTTGGAGCAAGAAACAGTAGTGGTGTGGGTGAAAACACACAGCCAGCCTCATCTCATCACAACGTGCAGTGGAGGACTATGACGAGGAGGAGGTGGATGAATTGGCAACACTGTTAGACCCATGCTACAAGGAGAACTTTATGTCTCTCATTCCTGAGGCGGAGAGGTCAGCCAAAATGTAGCAGTTCCACAGAGCCATAGTCACGGAAGTAGGCAAATCATTCCCCTCACAAAACGCTAGCGGCATAGGTCAGGATTCGAGTGACAACCAAGGTGTCCCGAAGGACAAGTCATCCGCCAGAGAGGGGAACAGTCTTTACGATGTGGGACAGTTTCTCAGCCCTCACTACCAGCCCCTGAGGTGCGGGGTAGTGCCACCAGAAAGCTAAGTTTGTGGCAGATGCTGAAGGAGTACCTTGCAGATCGAACAACTGTACTGCAAGATTCCTCTGTGCCTTTCAATTATTGGGTCTCCAAGCTGGACACGTGGCATGAATTGGCTCTCTACGCCTTGGAAGTCCTGGCCTGCCCTGCCGCTAGCGTTTTATCAGAGCGTGTTTTCAGTGCTGCAGGTGGAATCATTACTGATAAACGCACCCGCCTGTCAACTGAAAATGCTGACAGGCTGACTCTGATCAAGTTGAACAAGGGTTGGATTGGGCCAGACTTCACCACACCACCAGCAAATGACAACTGAATTAAAATTTTGTTCTGGGAATTTGCCATGTACCTCCACTCACCCATGGGTACACACTTCTGGACTTTGGCTAATCGCTGGACTGCTCCTCCTTCTCCTCATGTGCCACCATGATGACCGTTACAATAGTTAGGCTGTTGTTTGAGGTATACCCGCAGTGGTAAATTTTTTCACCAATTTTTTTAGAATGGGCATTACAACGACAGGAGACCCGCTCCTTTTGAATGGGAAAAATGTTTTGAGGCCCTCCTGCACGTCTCTATCCAGGAACAATGTGGAGCCTCCCAATTTTTGGCTGCCCTGCCAAAGGGCTATACTACAATACACCCACTTGAGGTTTACAGGCCCTACTGCATGTCTGTATGCATGGGTCATTGTTGAACCTCCCAATTTTTGGCTGCCCTGCCAAAGGGCTATACTACAATACACCCACTTGAGGTTTATAGGCCTTACTGCATGTCTGTATGCATGGGTCATTGTTGAACCTCCCAATTTTTGGCTGCCCTGCCAAAGGGCTATACTACAATACACCCACTTGAGGTTTACAGGCCCTACTGTATGTCTGTATGCATGGGTCATTGTTGAACCTCCCAATTTTTGGCTGCCCTGCCAAAGGCCTATACTACAATAACCCACTTGAGGTTTACAGGCCTTACTGCATGTCTGTATGCATGGATCATTGTTGAACCTCCCAATTTTTGGCTGCCCTGGCCAAAGGGCTAGACTACAATACACCCACTTCATGTTTACAGGCCCTCCTGCACGTCTCTATCCAGGGACAATGTGGAGCCTCCCAATTTTTGGCTGCCCTGGCCAAAGGGCTAGACTACAATACACCCACTTCATGTTTACAGGCCCTCCTGCACGTCTCTATCCAGGGACAAGGTGGAGCCTCCCAATTTTTGGCTGCCCTGGCCAAAGGGCTAGACTACAATACACCCACTTCATGTTTACAGGCCCTCCTGCACGTCTCTATCCAGGGACAATGTGGAGCCTCCCAATTTTCGGCTGCCCTGCCAATGGGCTATACTACAATACACCCACTTGAGGTTTACAGGCCCTACTGTATGTCTGTATGCATGGGTCATTGTTGAACCTCCCAATTTTTGGCTGCCCTGCCAAAGGCCTATACTACAATACACCCACTTGAGGTTTACAGGCCTTACTGCATGTCTGTATGCATGGGTCATTGTTGAACCTCCCAATTTTTGGCTGCCCTGGCCAAAGGGCTAGACTACAATACACCCACTTCATGTTTACAGGCCCTCCTGAATGTCTCTATCCAGGGACAATGTGGAGCCTCCCAATTTTTGGCTGCCCTGGCCAAAGGGCTAGACTACAATACACCCACTTCATGTTTACAAGCCCTCCTGCACGTCTCTATCCAGGGACAATGTGGAGCCTCCCAATTTTGGACTGACCTGGCAAAGGAAAATACTACAATAGACCCAGTTCCTCAAAATGGGCACATTATTTCAAGACAGGGCTTCATGTACATCTCTTCTCAGGGTCATCGGAGTGCCGCACAATGTTTTCACGTAAAATCTTTCATATTATCACAAAAAGTAACATACAACAGCTGTATCTCACTATTGGGTATGTGCCCTTAACATTTCCACCCTAAATATTCATTTTGGTGTCATTTTGGAAGGTTTTCTGGTGACTCTGTAAAATTGGCGTGAAACTCGGACAAGATTGTTCACAGCTGTGACTTTTAAGTGAGAAATGCTTCCAGGGTCTTCCCCATGGTGTTGCCATGTCATTTGAGCACTCTTCTGAGACTTTTGTGACATTTTTAGGGTTTTTCCATGCTGCCGGCAGTCATTTCATAAAAATACTCGGGTCTCCCATAGGATAACATTGGGCTCGGTACTCGGGCCGAGTACACGAGTATCTCGGGATGCTCGGCCCGAGCTTTGAGCACCCGAGCATTTTAGTACTCGCTCATCACTATCCATTATGCCTCCATGCTTCATTCAAGAAAAGATCCTCGATTTCAATCCATTTTGTGATCGCATTGTTTGTAAGGATTTATGTTGTCTGCAGCCATTAACTGCTCTAAATGTTATGCCAGCTTAGTCTGTTGTATCCTAGGTTAGATTCTAGCCAGTACCACGAATATTGTATAGCTATCCGATATGTGATATGTATTTTCTGCTGTATTATACCTGCACTGACTGTATGTATCGCTATTGTCCCCAGTTTTACCAAATCATACTATGACATTCAATAAAAGCACAGACTTCATCAACTGTCTCCTTATTGGACACAGTATACTGGCTTAACTGTCTGTTCAGCTTTATGAGCCTTCCGCCCATTTAGTGAGAACAGAACAAATGGTATATATTGGATAATATGTGACTGTTGTATATTTTACTATAAGTACAGACATCATCATCACAAGATGGCCGCCGTGCAGTGAGGACGTGCTGCCATGCACTCCTCACCATCCATCGCCATCTGGAGCACAGGCTGGTCACGGAGCTGCGGCCCGCACCCCACACCACCGGCGGCTGCTCCCCGCACCTGCCCATCCACCGGGCTTCCCTGGTATGCCCTCACCCACACGCCGGAAACACCCCTGGACTTGGCCCATACAACGGCCCCCAGCCCAGCCCTGAAGCCAGCCCTCCACCAACCGGCCGGAGCGCTCCATCCTCACCTTTGTGAGGTGAGACCCACCCGACTCATTGTCCCCCGCTGCCCGAGCGTGGGGACCGGCGGGGCGCGCAGCGGCCGCAGCCCCGAGCCTATGGCCCTCCCGCACCCAAAAGTCTCCTCCGCTCCTCCTGCCTGAGCACTATCCCCGCCGAGCCGCTCCGGGCACCGGTCCTGCCCCCGGAGCGTGTGTACGGTGACCCAGCTCTCAGGCCGAAGCCGCGGCCTGAGTTTAGAAGCGAGGCCCCGCCCACCACCGGAGACCGACCCCGGCCCGCACCGCTGCCTACACCAGCAGGCGAGGACCTCGAGGTTGCAGCAAATGACCACCGGACGCCCTCGGTGAGTGTCGGGCATCTGCCCCTCCACCCCCTCTGCTGCTCCGCCGTTCACCACCACTGCCTGGCCTGAACATTCTACTGGGCCCGGCTCCCGACCGACCCCAGGGCCTGCAGTATGCCCCAGGCACCTCTGCCCCCCTCCCTGGCCACAGGACCGTACTGAGTAACGGGGCCGACCAGGTCCCTCATCTCCCAGACCACCAGACTCCTCCGTCCTGCCCACACGGAGCCGCGACCGCCCCTACGGTGCCTGTGACCCCAGTCTGCACTGCATCTCTGCTATACTACCCTGGCTGCATTACCCGCCCGACTGCTTCTCACCCGTTGCTGCATTACCCTCCTGGCTGCTTCTCACCCGTGGCTGCATCTCATCTCACCCGTGGCTGCACTACCCTCCTGGCTGCTTCTCACCCGTGGCTGCATCTCATCCCACCTGTGGCTGGACTGCATCCCTGGCTACATTACCCGCCCGACTGCTTCTCACCCGTGGCTGCATCTCATCTCACCCGTGGCAGCACTAAATCTCTGGCTGCACTACCCTCCTGGCTGCTTCTCACCTGTGGCTGCATCTCATCTCACCTGTGGCTGCACTGCATCCCTGGCTGCTTCTCACCCGTGGCTGCACTTCATCTCCGGCTGCACTACCCTCCTGGCTGCTTCTCACCCGTGGCTGCATCTCATCTCACCCGTGGTTGCACTGCATCCCTGGCTGCATCCCATCTCACCCGTGGTTGCACTGCATCCCTGGCTGCATCCTATCTCACCCGTGGCCGCATCCCATCTCATCTCATCTCACCCGTGGCTGCATCCCATCTCATCTCATCTCATCTCACCCGTGGCTGCATCTCATCTCACCCGTGGCTGCATCTCATCTCATCCCACCCGTGGCTGCATCTCATCTCATCTCACCCGTGGCTGCATCTCATCTCATCTCACCCGTGGCTGCATCTCATCTCATCCGTGGCTGCATCTCATCTCATCCGTGGCTGCACCTCATCTCACCCGTGGCTGCATCTCATCTCACCCGTGGCTGCACCTGCATCTTCATCTCACCCGTGACCCTATCTTCATCTCATCCTGTGCTGCATCTCATCCTGTGCCACATCCCATCTCACCTGTGACTACATCTCATCCCATCAACGACTGCATCCCACCCCTGCTACATCTCATCCCCGGCTGCCTCTCGCCTCTGGCTGCTTCCTCCCCTGGCTATATCCCACCCCCTTATACCCGAACTGCATCTCCTCCCCGGACTAAACCTCATCATCTGGCCGCACCCCAACCACAGCCGACCACCCATCACCTGGAACTCACCCCTGTCACACCAGATCCCCGGCTACCTCTGCCCTCATCCGCCTCTCCTCCCCTACTCACCCCACCATGTTCCCGCTTCTTCTCACCTTCACCCCCATCCTTCTCCACTTCCTACTACCCCCACCCATCCCCCCACTGAGTAAAGAAATCCTACTCTTATCCTCCATCCTTCCTACCCACCTCACCCAATGCTCCACACTATTTCCCCACTTTCAACCCACCATCTCTAGGCTTACACGCCCACCATGCAAGCTCCTCTGCTCCCACCTCCTAACCCTCTCCCTGCTCCTCCTACACTCCGGTGACATTTCCCCTAATCCTGGCCCACCCCACCACCCCATCTCACTCCCCTCCACCCCACTCCAACGACCCACCACCAGCCCCCGTAACCCCCTTAACCTCCGTCCCATTCCCCCCACCCCTGCCTCCCCTGTCCCCTTACCCGCTGCACTCTGGAACGCCCGCTCGGTCCGCAACAAACTTACACTTATCCATGACCTCTTCATCTCCAGAAAACTCTCCTTCCTCGCCCTCACAGAGACCTGGCTTACCCCCTCTGACACAACCTCCCCGGCTGCCCTCTCCTACGGTGGATTCACGCTCTCCCATACTCCCCGCCCCACCAACACCCGCGGCGGAGGCGTTGGCCTACTTCTGGCCAATGACTGCTCCTTCTCCCCACTTACACCCCCCCTCCCCTCCTCCGAGGCACACGCTGTTCGCATCTACTCCCCCTGCAACCTCCAACTGGCCGTTGTCTACCGTCCCCCTGGATCCCCCTCTACCTTCTTTGACCACTTCACAACCTGGCTCCTCCACCTCCTCTCCTCCGACATCCCCACCATCGTCATGGGTGACTTCAATATCCCCATCAACACCCCCAAAGCCGCTGCCTCCAGACTCCTATCCCTCACCTCCTCCTTTGGCCTCTCCCAATGGATCTCCTCCGCCACGTACACTGGCGGCCACACACTTGACCTAGTCTTCACCCGTCTCTGCTCCCTCACCGACCTCACACACTCAACCATCACCCACTCCGGCCACAACCTACTGACATTCTCATCACTCTCCCCCCCTACCACGCTACCCCCTCTCCGGATACTCCCCCACCCCCGCAGAAACCTCAGGCTCATAGACTTCCATTCACTCTCAGAATCCCTCCTCCCCCTCTCAGACTTGGCCTCTTCCCAAGACGCTGACTCTGCCGCCTCCCTTTACAACTCCACTCTCACCACAGCCCTCGACCAAGCTGCTCCCCTCACACTTAACACAACGCGAGTACAACGACAACCCTGGCTCATGACCCTCACCAAAAAACTCAGACGGACGACTAGGGCAGCCGAGCGGAAATGGAAGAAATCCCACTCCGCAGAGCACTTCGCCCTATACAAGCGTTCCCTCAATACCTTCAAGACTGCCCTTGACTCCGCTAAACAAGCCAACTTCTCCTCCCTAATTACTGCTCTGTCTCACAACCCCAAACAACTCTTCAAAACCTTCAACTCTTTACTTCGTCCCCCTGCTCCCCCTCCCTCACCCCTCATCTCTGCCGACGACTTCGCCACCTTCTTCAAAGACAAAATTGACAAACTCAGACAAAGCTTTGACCCACACTCCCCTCGCCCCATCCCACCTCTAGCCCACCCGCCCTCACCAAAACGCAGTTTCACCCCCGTGACAGAGAACCACCTCTCCTCCCTTCTAGCATGATCACACCTCACCATATGTGCCCTCGATCCGCTCCCCTCCCACCTCCTCCCTAACCTCACCTCAGTCCTCATCCCTGCTCTAACACACCTCTTCAACATTTCACTCAAATCCGGCACATTCCCCTCACCCTTCAAACATGCTCTAATCACGCCCATCCTAAAAAAAACATCCCTTGACCCCACAACAGTCTCCAACTATCGCCCCATCTCTCTCCTCCCGTTTGCCTCTAAACTTCTTGAACAACACGTCTATTCCGAACTGTCCTCCCACCTCTCTTCCTGTGCTCTCTTCGATCGCCTACAATCCGGCTTCCGACCTCACCACTCCACCGAAACAGCCCTAACCAAAGTCACAAACGACCTTCTGATCGCCAAGAGCAAACGACACTATTCCGTCCTCATCCTCCTCGACTTCTCTGCTGCCTTCGACACTGTTGACCACTCCCTCCTACTCCAAATTCTTGAGTCTCTTGGCATTACTGACCTCGCCCTCTCCTGGATCTCCTCCTACCTAACGGACAGGACCTTCAGCGTCACCCACTCTCACACCTCCTCCTCGCCCCACCCCCTCTCTGTAGGTGTTCCCCAAGGCTCGGTCATGGGACCACTACTCTTCTCCATCTACACCCTTGGCCGAGGCAATCTCATCGAGTCACATGGACTCCAATACCACCTCTACGCTGACGATACCCAACTCTATCTGTCTGACCCTGATATCTCCTCCCTTTTATCCAAAATCCCTCCATGGCTATCCGCCATTGCATCCGTCTTTTCTACCCGCTTCCTCAAACTCAACATGGACAAGACCGAATTCATCGTCATTCCCCCGAACAATTCCGCCCCACTTCCTGACCTATCCATCACCGTCAACGACTGCACTCTCTCACCCGTCCCCCACACCAAGTGCCTCGGGTAATCCTCGACTCCTCCCTCTCCTTCAAGCCCCACATCTAAGCCCTCGCCACCTCCTGCCGACTCCAATTAAAAAACATTGCCCGCATCCGCTCCTTCCTTGATCACAACACAGCCAAGACACTTGTCCACGCCCTCGTCATCTCCCGCCTGGACTACTGCAACCTCCTGTTCACCGGCCTCCCTGCCACCTCCCTCGCACCTCTCCGCACCATCCTCAACTCTGCTGCCCGACTCATCCACCTATCTCCCCGTTACTCGCCTGCCTCCCCTCTCCGCCGAGCCCTCCACTGGCTCCCCATCCCCCAGCGATCTCGCTTCAAAACCCTAACCCTGACCTACAAGGCCATACACAACCTGTCCCCTCCCTACATCTCCGACCTAGTCTCCCGCTACCTCCCCTCACGCAACTTGCGCTCCTCTCAGGAACTCCTTCTCTCAACCCCCCGCATTTTCACCTCCCACAACCGCACACAAGACTTCTCTCGTGCTTCCAGCAGACTCTGGAACTCCCTCCCCCACCATATCAGACACTCCCCTACCCTGGGAACCTTCAAGAAAAACCTGAAGACCCACCTCTTCCTACAAGCCTACAACACACACTGAGACCCAATCCACTGCACCATCTCACTTCTCCCCTCCTACTGTCTCCCTCGCCACCCCTCTAGACTGTGAGCCATCGCGGACAGGATCCCTGGCCCTATTGTACCCGTACGATTGTTTTGTCGATTTGTCGTCGTTTTTCGACCACTTGTCTTTGTCTACCCCCTAACTTGTACAGCGCTATGTATCCTAATAGCGCTATACAAATACCTAATAATAATAATAATAATAATAATATTATACCATTCGCATTTTATCCTGTAAATAAATTAATATATCTGTGCACATAGTGTGATGAAATGGACTCCTTTAATATATAACAGAGGATGATTTCTTATGTAGCCAGACAATTATTTGTATTTTGTGCTCTACCTTGTGATAAGTCACTCATTGTTCCTACAAGTCTTGTAGATGACTGGTAGTGTTTAACGTGGGCAGTGTAATTATCTCACCTCTTTGTACTGTATTTATCTCCTACCTTGTGAGGGCCACTCATTGTTCCTACAAGTCTTGTAGATGCCTGGTTGTTTTTAACGTGTGTAATGTAATTATCTCATTTCTTTGTCATAGAAGGCTAGAGAACTTAATCCTCCTAACATTCCACTGTATTACTATGTGTACTGTTAGATGCTATGTAAACTATGTCATGGAGACTCCTTTGCCAGCAATACAACACAACTAGAGGTAGTTTATATACAGCTTGAGATCTAGCCAATGAGAACACAGTCTTATTCCACCAATTGTGATGATGTCCACAATATACTGCAATCAGGGGCTGGCTGGCACTTTTCAGCCTGGGGGGCAACCACAAGGTAGTGGCCCGCGAGCTGCAGCGGCAGCCCAACTTTGGCCAGTTTATCACTGGTTGCTACATTAAAGCAGCAGAGGTAAAAGGATTTAAAAACAGGCTGATACATATAGTAGATAAGAGAGCAGAACAGAGCTTACTACAGAGATAACGGAACAGAACCGAGCTTACTACAGGGAAAAAAGAGCAGAACCGAGCTTACTACAGGGATTAGAGATCAGAACCAAGAACCAATGCGTGGCTAACGCCATTAGGCAAAAAAAGTCCACTTTTTTCTATATTTTTGTGCTGTTTTTCCTTTTTTTTTTACTTTTACACTCATAACTCTATTATATAGTAGATGGAGGCCCGATTCTAATGCATCGGGTATTCTAGAATATATATGTAGTTTACATACTGTGACTGACAGAACTTGTTCAGTCAACGTGAGTGAACTACACCGCTCCTCCTGTCACCTCTCCTCCATCTCTCCTCCTGTCACCGCTCCTCCTGTCACTGCTCTTCCTGTCCCCGCTCCTCTGTCTCTCCTCCTGTCACCTCTCCTCCGTCTCTCCTCCTGTCACCTCTCCTCCGTCTCTCCTCCTGTCACCTCTCCTCCGTCTCTCCTCCTGTCACCTCTCCTCCGTCTCTCCTCCTGTCACCGCTCCTCCTGTCACCGCTCCTTCGTCTCTCCTCCTGTCACCGCTCGTTGATCGCTCCTGCTGTCACCACTCCTCCTGTCACCGCTCCTTCGTCTCTCCTGTCACTGCTTGTCCATCGCTCCTCCTATCGCGCCTCCTCCGTCTCTCCTCCTGTCACGGCTCCTCCTGTCACCGCTCCTTCATCTCTCCTGTCACCGCTCGTCCATGGCTCCTCCTGTCACCGCTCGTCCATCGCCTCTCCTGTAACCCTGTAACCGCTCCTTCGTCTCTCCTGTCACCGCTCGTCCATCGCTCCTCATATCACCCCTCTTCCATCTCTCCTCCTGTCACGGCGGATTTCCATTACAGACAGAAAGACGCGATTAGACAATTATATAGTAGGATTTTTAATCATATTTCATCGGTTTTGGAGAGTTTCTATACCAAAAATACAGTTGCACAAATAGCTGCTTTTCTTATAGATGCTTTTATTATATAGTAGGATGTAGCAGAGCTGGTGCTGTATTTTTTTGTGCATTGTGATGTGATGTCTGTATGTCCTGCAATAGATTGACCTGCACTCCAATAACAAACTATGAACGATACACAAACCATTTCAGCTCTGCTATGTCAAACTCAACTGTGCTACATCTACACTTATATACTGCTCCCAGCCTTCCAACAGTTGCCATCTATATATTTAGATGTAGCAGAGTTCATGCTGTGTTGTTTGTGCATTGTGATATCTGTGCTGCTGTAGATTGATCTGCACTCCTTTAACAAACACTACAATGCCACCTGACCACATCAGTTGTGGCGGTGTCACATCTTCCATGATAGTGGACGCTTCCACTGTGGGAGGAGTGTCATGCAGTGATGGCCTGACATGCTCAATCGCACAGAGGGAGAGATGCAGGATATCATGGAAGATGTGACACCGCAGTACGGGGAGTGGGTAACAACGAGGGGTAAGGGGGCTGAGAATTCACAGTGCAGCGAGGGTTGACAAAGGGGGGCTGAAAGGACGGACACTTCAAATAACCGGTGGGAAAGTCGACTTCACCGCCCACTTTCCTGAACGCTATTTGAAGTGAAGCGCTGTCTCTCTGTAACGGAAATCCCACGTCGCTGATTGGTCGCGGAGCAGCCAATCAGCAATGCAGGATTTCCGTTGCAGAAAGAAAGACGCGATAAGGCAATTTTATAGTAGGATTACACACTTGAGACTGCTGTGGGCTGAATACACAATAGCTATATACATAATAGAAAATACACAATAGAGATGGCTGCGGGCCGTATAGACAATGGAGATGGCTGCTGGTCGTATAGACAATGGAGATGGCTCCCGGATCCCGACAGCTTCTTCCTCTACCGCTCCTGGTCTCCCGCTTGCCGTCACCAGCCGACACCCTGCACCAGACAGCATCCGGTGGCACCGGGAACCGCCAGCACCAGGCGGCAGCTGCCAGCATCCCACATCAGTCAGCACCCGGCAGCCACCAACACCCAGCAGGCAGCCGCCAGCACCAGGCAGCCAGTGGCAGCCGCCAGCATCCGGCTCCAGCAGCCAGCACCCGGTAGGCGACACCAGCCACCAGCATCCAGCACCCGGCACCAGGCGGCAGCCGCCAGCACCCGGCACCAGGCGGCAGCCGCCAGCACCCGGCACCAGCCGCCATCACCCGGCAGCCACCAACACCCAGCAGGCAGCCGCCAGTACCAGGCATCCAGCACCAGCCGCCAGCAGCCGCCAGCACCCGGTGGCAGCTGCCAGCACCCGGTGGCAGCCGCCAGCACCGTGCACCAGGTGGCAGCCGGCAGCAGTTGGCAGCTGCCAGCACCCGGCAGCAGGGGGCAGCTTCCAGCCGGCACCAGGTGGCAGCTGCCGGCACCCGGCAACCGCCACCAACTGGGAGCCCCCAGCTGCCGGCACGAGGCAGCAGCCGGCACCCGGGAGCCCCCCACACCAGCCGCCGGCCGCAGCGATGTGCCGGCGGCGGGAAATTCAAATTTCCTCCTCCACTTCTCCTCCCTCCTCTAAGTGAGCCTTCAGCTGCCTGCCGCCGCGGCCTGTGTGAAGGGAGATTCATTGCAAAGGCAGCAGGCCGGGGGGGGGCGGGCCGGATGACTGAGGTGGGGGGGCGGGACTCACTCACCCGAGGACACACACAGCCTCGATCTGGCCCTAATGGCGGCCCTGAAACTGAGTGGCCATCCAATCCCGGCGTCCCGCAGGCCGGCCGGGTGCCATGACAACGGCCGCTGCTGCCAGGAAGCCAGGACCGGTCCCGCGGTGCAGCTGCCTGCAGAGAGAGCTGAGAGCTCTGCTCAGAGCAGGTGAGTGCGTCTGCAGCCGCGCTGAGCCGACAGACGGCGCTAGCAGTACTGTAGCACTGACTCAGTCAGTGACTCAATCCCGCCCGCGCCCGGCGTCCCGCCGGTTGCCAGGACGACGCAGCCCTTGCTGCGATTTGAAGCCCGGAGCGGTCCCACTGCGGCCGCACCGAGCTGACAGCTGGCCGCTCTCAGATGATCATTTTACTGTTCAGGGCGGCTGCCGGCAGTATCGGGCGGCCCTGAACTGTCATTAAACCGGCAGCCTGGAGGGCAATTGCCCCCCAGGAACCCGGGCCAGTCCGCCCCTGACTGCAATGAGGGCTCAGGTATATAAGGAGACCAGTTCATTAACCAGTGTGGACTGAGATTTTGTCTAGTGACCTCGGTCTAGGGACTTTGGGCCCTACTAGAGGTGCACGGGACTTGATACATGCAGCTAATTTAGGATCTACAGACAAGATTGGCAAGCCATAACCCAGGCCTAGGTACTTCGGTGCCGACCAAGGGGATCAGAACCTGGATTATAATACTACAAGGAATTCAGCATCAATTGTTCGGATTTGACTGGGATATCAAACGACTACATAATGAAGCAACACAGGTTGAGACAATCCAGTCACCTGGCTACATGCTTTGCTGTGATGGCTTTGGGACACGAATACTCTAATCCCTGGTGAGCCAGCGGAAGGGTGAGACTGCTTCCTGTTACATTGTGTGTTTTTCTGGTTATGTGTTATATGCTGTTAACTGTTTGGGGATCCAATAAAGCTTTCATATTGTGGTTGCCTCACCCTGTGTTGTCTGAGTAGTGTTCTGCCCACGGGTAAGGAGCTCAGGCATTTAGTTGGGATGAGCCCTGGTCCATGTTGTCTTTCAAAAGGTGGCTGGGCCAGCGGACGAGAGCACCCACTGACCCCGTGTCTCCACACATAGTACAGTACATCCAGGATATTGGAGAATATATGATGGTGTATACACAGTGATACAGACAATCTACTATATAATTGCCGTAGCACGTTTTGTGTCGGCCCCCGCACGTCGTGGCTATGTCACACTGTGACGTCACCACGCCGTGCGAGGCATTGCCCGCGTAGCGGGCATTGCGACCGCCGCTGTCATCCCGCCACTCGGCATGAGGGGCCCATTGCCTCCACACCCTGGGGGCCCCGTGCTCACCACAGCCGCCCGCCGTGCGCCCGGGGAGGAGGGAGGACGGAACTTCCTGTCCGGCAGCTCTGCCCGCCCCTCCTCTCCTCCTACAGCACACGCACGGGCCGCGGCGCGGTGAGTCTGCACTCCCCTCCAGCCTGTGCTCTCCCCTCCAGCCTCCGTTCTCCTCTCCAGCCTCCCTTATGCCCTCCAGCCTCTGCCATCCAGCCTCCGTTCTCCCCTACAGCCTCTCCCCTCCAGCCTATCCCCTCCAGCCTCCGCTCTCCCCTCCAGCCTATCCCCTCCAGCCTCCGCTCTGCCCTCCAGCCTCCGCTCTGCCCTCCAGCCTCCGCTCTCCCCTCCAGCCTCCGCTCTCCCCTCCAGCCTCCGCTCTGCCCTCCAGCCTCTACTCTGCCCTCCAGCCTCTGCCCTCCAGCCTCCGCTCTGCCCTCCAGCCTCTGCTCTGCCCTCTAGCCTCCGCTCTGCCCTCCAGCCTCCGCTCTCCCCTCCAGCCTCCGCTCTGCCCTCCAGCCTCTGCTCTGCTCTCCAGCCTCCGCTCTGCCCTCCAGCCTCCGCTCTGCCCTCCAGCCTCCGCTCTGCCCTCCAGCCTCTGCTCTGCCCTCCAGCCTCCGCTCTGCCCTCCAGCCTCTCCCCTCCAGCCTCTCCCCTCCAGCCTCTCCCCTCCAGCCTCTGCTCTGCCCTCCAGCCTCCGCTCTGCCCTCCAGCCTCTGCTCTGCCCTCCAGCCTCCGCTCTGCCCTCCAGCCTCCGCTCTGCCCTCCAGCCTCCGCTCTGCCCTCCAGCCTCTGCTCTGCCCTCCAGCCTCTGCTCTGCCCTCCAGCCTCCGCTCTCCCCTCCAGCCTCTCCCCTTCAGCCTCTCCCCTCCAGCCTCCGCTCTCCCCTCCAGCCTCCGCTCTCCCCTCCAGCCTCCGCTCTCTCCTCCAGCCTCCGCTCTGCCCTTCAGCCTCCGTTCTCCCCTCCAGCCTCTGCCCTAAAGCCTCTGCCCTCCAGCCTCTCCCCTCCAGCCTCTCCTTTCCAGCCTCCAGCCAATCCCCTCCAGCCTCCGCTCTCCCCTCCAGCCTCTGCTCTCCCTTCCAGCCTCCGCTCTCCCCTCCAGCCTCTGCCCTCCCCTCCAGCCTCCGCACTCCCCTCCAGCCTCCGCTCTCCCCTCCAGCCTCCGCTCTCCCCTCCAGCCTCTGCCCTCCAGCCTCTGCCCTCCAGCCTCTGCCCTCCAGCCTCTGCTCTGCCCTCCAGCCTCTGCTCTGCCCTCCAGCCTCCGCTCTCCTTTCCAGTCTCCCCTCTCCCCTCCAGCCTCCACTCTCCCCTCCAGCCTCCACTCTCCCTTCCAGCCTCCGCTCTCCCTTCCAGCCTCCGCTTTCCCCTCCAGCCTCCGCTTTCCCCTACAGCCTCCGCTTTCCCCTCCAGCCTCCGCTCTTCCCTCCAGCCTCCGCTCTGCCCTCCAGCATCCGCTCTCCCCTCCAGCATCCGCTCTCCCCTCCAGCATCCGCTCTCCCTCCAGCCTCCGCTCTCCCCTCCAGCCTCCGCCTTCCCCTCGAGCCTCCGCTCTCCCCTCCAGCCTCCGCTCTCCCCTCTAGCCTCTGTTCTCCCCTCCAGCCTCTGCCCTCCAGCCTCCGCTCTCCCCTCCTGCCTCTGCCCTCCAGCCTTCGCTCTCCCCTCCAGCCTTTCCCCTCCAGCCTCTGCCCTCCAGCCTCCGCTCTCCCCTCCTGCCTCTGCCCTCCAGCCTTCGCTCTCCCCTCCAGCCTTTCCCCTCCAGCCTCTGCCCTCCAGCCTCTGCCCTCCAGCCTCCAGCCTCTGCCCTCCAGCCTCCGCTCTCCCCTCCAGCCTCTGCCCTCCAGCCTCCGCTCTCCCCTCCAGCCTCTCCCCTCCAGCCTCCGCTCTCCCCTCCAGCCTCCGCTCTGCCCTTCAGCCTCCGTTCTCCCCTCCAGCCTCTGCCCTAAAGCCTCTGCCCTCCAGCCTCTCCCCTCCAGCCTTTCCCCTCCAGCCTCTCCTTTCCAGCCTCCAGCCAATCCCCTCCAGCCTCCGCTCTCCCCTCCAGCCTCCGCTCTCCCCTCCAGCCTCTGCTCTCCCTTCCAGCCTCCGCTCTCCCCTCCAGCCTCCGCTCTCCCCTCCAGCCTCCGCTCTCCCCTCCAGCCTCTGCCCTCCCCTCCAGCCTCTGCCCTCCAGCCTCTGCTCTAGCCTCTGCCCTCCCCTCCAGCCTCCGCTCTCCCCTCCAGCCTCCGCTCTCCTCACCCCTCCATATGCAATGTACAGTATCTACTATATAATTGGCATAGGCACTTCCGTGTCGGTCCCTGAAAAGACCGTGGCTATGTCACTCTGTGACGTCAGCACGGCGAAGCATTGGCCGCGTAGCGGCCAATGCGAGTCGCTGGCCTGCGCGAGCAATGGCCGCGAGGCCATTGCTCGCGCAGGCTGAGTACGAGCAATGCGAGTCGCTGGCCTGCGCGAGCAATGGCCGCGAGGCCATTGCTTGCGCAGGCTGAGTACGAGCAATGGCCGCGAAGCGGCCATTGCGAGTCGCTGGCCGAAAATTGAACCAGAGGCTCGGCCTCAAAGTTAACGATTTACCGGTCAGGTAGCGCGAGCAATGGCCGCGAGGCCATTGCGAGTCGCTGCCTGAGCCGCGCTTCTAATTGGTCGGCGCCAGCGAGTCGTTACACTTGCGGCGCGCTTGCGGTAATCCTCATATAAAGTATAGTATTCTAGACACCCGATGCATTTGCATCGGGCTCACAGCTAGTAGTTATTATAAAAGCCATTGTATTATCCAGTACATAACTGGGATGTCAGTGCACATACAATATATACAGGATAATATATGTTTGATATATTTTACTATGAGTACATACATCTGATGTTATATTATCATGTTATCCTGTATAAAATATATGGTGTCTTAAGTCACAGTATAACATACTACACAAGTCCTATATACTAGATGTAATACACTATGGGAACAGACATCAGATGGTATATAGGGGATAATATGTGACGGGTGTAATAACTGATATTCTGAACTCATAGTATAATATAGTCATGGCCAAAAGTGTTGACACTGTTCAAGAGTTTCAGAAATTAAAGTATTTCTGTCAGAAAATGATTGCAGTTACATGTTTTGCCATACAAATTTTTATTCAGTTTATGTGTATTGGAACAACACAAATAAATGGAGAAAAAAGGCAAATTGAACATAATATCACACAAAACCCTCAAAATATGTCAGGCAAAATTGTTGGCACCTTTGCAAAATTGGGGATAAACAGTTTTATTTCAAGCATGTCAACCTTGTTCAAACTCACTTGTAGCAAGTACCCCCCGTAGGCAATAGAAATGTCACACCTGTACCAGATGAAAAGGAGAGAAGTTGACTCAACCTTTGCATTGTGTCTGTGTGTGTTAGGCTAAGCATGGGGAACAAAAAGATGGGATGAGAACTGTCTGAGGACTTGAGAAACAAAATTGTAAAAAAAATAAAAAATCGCAAAATTATAAGCCCTTGTCCAAAGAACTTGATGTTCAATTGTACACGGTGTGCAATAGAATAAGGTTTAGTACCTATTGCACTGTAGCTTATCTCCCTGAATGTGGACGTCAGAGAAAAATTCATGAAATGGTGCAATGATGGATAAGCAACCCCTATCAAGTTTCAAAGAAATTGAAACTGTCCTGTAGGATCAGGGTGCATGTCTGTCAATATTTGAATGAAATAAAATGCTGTGAAAGGATATCCAAGAGGACCCCACTGCTGACACAGAGACATAAAAATACTAGACAATAGTTTTTAAAAATATTAAAGTGAGTAAACCAAAATTGTACTGGGAAGTATCTTGTGGACAGGCGAGACCATGATAGAGCTTTTTGGAAAAGCATATCATTTTTGTCACAAGTGTGTCACAGCCTGATGTTGCTTTAGGGGAATCTGAGTGATCACAGATCCTCTTTAGAGCCCACTCATTTATCCTGAGTAGGAGTTCATTTAATTCCATCTAGGGCTACTAGGTAAACCCTTTCTATCCTGCTGGGATTAAATAGGTAGTTGTAATCCCAGCTGTAGCCACTCTCTTCTGCTACCTATGTCTACTTCTTGCTCTTTTATGAAGGCTATAGTTTAATTTATGCTAGCCAGTGAGGGACCTGTCTTTGTAGAAAGCAGTGGTGATCTTTCCAGCTGATGCAGTTGAGTCTCTCCTTGGAGAAGAATGGGAGTCAACATTGAATCAGTTTTCCTTGTTTGTCCCTCTATTTGTGTTTCATTTGTTTTAGTAGCAAGACTAGTATCTTATTGGCCTGTGCAATAGACAGCATTAGATCAGGGTAAGCCAGGGCCTAGACACAGGGTCATGCACAAGAGGAAGGACCCATATAGGGTTGTTAGGGAGCTCAGGAAGCATCTACAGATGAGTTCATGTTGTTACCCATCTCCCCTCTCTCTATCATTAGGGCCTTTCTTTACACATCCCTGGTTTACCTATCGTCTTGTGCCACACCTTGAGCAGTTCTACTGTTTACGGGAAAAATAAGTATACTTTCACAGAAAAGAGCACAGTACCTACAGTCAAATACTATGGAGGTTAAAGGATGTTTTGGAGTTGGCCTAGGGGCCTTGACTGTGTGGAAGGCATCAAGAAATTTGTAGCTTACCAAAGGAATTTGGGTTGCAATGTAGTGTCAAGTGTAAGAAAGCTAGTGTTGTGTCCAAGGCCATGGGACTTCCAGCAGTACAATGAACCCAAACATACTTCAAGAAGCCCCCCAGAAATAGATGGTATCAAAGCACTGGAGAAGTTTGAAGTGGCAGCAATGAGTCTGGATCTAAATCTCATTGAACACATAAAGAGAGATTTTAAAAATACTGTTGTGAGAAGGCACCCTTCAGTTATGTGAGACCTGAAGCAGTTTTCAAAAGAAGAGTGGTCCAAAATTCCAGTTCAGATGTGTAAAAAGCTTGTTGACAGTTATTGGAAACGATTGATTACAGTTATACATTCCAAAGGGTGGGCAACCAAATATTAAGTTGAGGGTGCCAACAATTTCACCTTGCCCATTATTGGAGTTTTGTTTGAAATTATTTCCAATTTGCAAATTTTTTCTCTATTTTCTTTTTGTGTTGTTTCAATACATACAAATAAAGTGTACGTGTATAACAAAACATGTAATTGCAATAATATGCTGAAAGAAAATCTTCCTTTTTGTAAGAATTGCAAGGGTGTCAACACTTTCAGCCATGACTATATATTACTGTCAAATATCCTTTATATAGCATCAGCTCTCTGTGCACATAGGGTAACACATACAGTAAACAAATTACTATATGACATCATGTGACTACAGACATTAGATGATGTCATATATAGGATAAAATGTGATGGAATATAATATAAAATGATTGCAGAATATCATAAATTATATCAGTCACATATTGTCCTGTATATAACATCTTATACAGTATACAGGAAAATATATGACTGGTGTATTATATATTTACTTCCCGGAGCTGGGAAGTAAAGAAACCCACTGATAAAGACAGACAGGGGAGAACCAAAACTCAAGCTCGCAGCACGCACACACAAGGAGAATACAATATGTGATAAGGGAGAAAACAAGTAGAAGCCAGAGTTAAAAATACGAGAAGGAAGTTTCCACCAAATACCAAACTAGTAGCAACAGTTACCAAACAATGAAAACATCATGCACAAGACTAGTATTACTGGAGCAAAGCTGAAGCTATAATCAGCATAGGTGACTGGGTTCTACCATACTTAAAGCGTATATACAGCCCTGATAGGACAGAAGCAACCAAAAACTCCAGCAACAAATTACCAGCCTCAACTCCTGCAAAACTGATGGTTATGAACACAAAACAACCAATGCCTTAACTTTGGCTGAGCAACAAAGAAGCATGAGGTTGCATATCAGATGCCATAGTGTGAACAGAGTCAGGAGATGCCATGACACTAAGTGAGTGCAGAGCGGAATAGCGCATGACACTTGTGCATGTAACTCTTTGAAAGGCAAGTTCAACAATACGCTTACATGGCTAGTCCATTCCTCCATTACTGGGAACTCAGCATTTGTATTAATATGCAAACCAAAGAGAGTGTTTACGCACAGTGACAGTTCAAAGCCATGATGGGTATAGCCAACATTAGTCCTTAAGGGGTTAAAGCTGCAGATCTGAAGCATTTGTACACTGCAGTCTTGGATTGCTAGAAAAGCAATTTTGGTACATTGTTCTACTGTGCAGAGACACCTGGAAGAGTTGACAAAGAAAATCTCTTCTTCATCCTCACCATAAAATTCAGCTTCAGAAGTATGAAAAAGAACATCTAAACAAGCTGATGTATTTTGAAAACAAGTCCTGTGGAACAAAGAGGTCAAAATAAAACTTTTTGGCCACAACGATCAAGTGTATGGGTGGAGAAGAAAGGGCAAAGAATTTCAGAAAAAGAACATCTCACCAGCCATTTAACATGGTGGTGGATCAATCATTCTTTTGGGTTGTGTTGCAGTCAATGGCATAGAGGGAAGAATTGATTCAATGAAATTTCAACAAACTTCACCATGTATAAAAAAAGCTGAAGTTGAAAAGAGGATCCTTTCTACAAATGGATAATGATTCAAAATCCACAATACACTACCTCAAAAGGCGCAAGCTGAAGGTTTTACAATGGCATTTATAGTCCTCTGATCTGAACATCACTGAAAGTCTAGACCTCAAAAAAGCAATACATGCAAGACTACCCAAGAATCTCACAGAACTGTTGCACTTTTCCAGGGAAGAATGGATGAAAGTCCCTCAAACAAAAACTGAAAGACTCTCTGTTGTCTACAAAAAGTATTTACAAGATGTAATACTTGCAAAAGGTGTGCTACTAGGTACTAACCATGCAGGGTGCACAAACCTTTGCATCGGCCCATTTTTTTTTGTAATTGTTAAAATGTAAACAATGAAAATATATTTTTTTTGCCTAAAACTCAAAAGAAATGTGTCATCTTTAACTTGATGCCTTTTAAAGATAATTTCTTCTTCAACTTGCTTAACTGTTCACAATTATTGATGGGCGAATCCGCTGATATTCAGGTAAGTGAACTCGCCAAGACATATTTTAAAGTTCAGGTTTGGGGCCAAAAGTGGCTCGAATTTGAGTCCGAACACCAAACTCTGACTGTAAAGTTATGGAGGCTGTAAAACAAAATATATTTATTAAACAGCATTATACTTTCTGGCATCCTCCCTGATGACAGCCATCCCTAAATCCCTATTCCCCAAAATTTTAAGTTAATACCCAGGGTGAAGGAGCCGGGTCTCTACCCCTGTGACTCCCTGGATGCATAAAAGCTCAGTTCCGAGTACCCCACGGCCCTGGGGGTGCATCAATACATTAATCGCTTCCATTAGACCCCTACAATTCTTGTTGTATAAGGGTTCTGGCACTGGAAGATGCTAGACCCTAGGCAAAGTAAAGACATGCCATTGCAGAGGCTGGCACCATTTTGGGATTACCGCACAGCTAAGCAATACTGTGTACTTTATGCCTGCAGTCTGCACTTTGGAGACCTGTTGGATCCACGCCAATACATGACAGCTATGGAGGAGATTTTCCTCACCACCCCAGAGGCAAAGGGTGCTTCACTGTAACTTGGAGATGCTTACATATGTGAGCTGGAGCTCAACTGTACATGCCACTTTGGGCCTGATCTGCAGCCATTTAAGGATCAAGTGCTGCTCTTGCATGCCTGAAGAGGTCCCACCAGAACGTAACTAAGGAGGTGAGCCATTCCGTATGCCAGCTGGGACCTCCACAGGTCAGAGGCAGGATCCTGCAGCTTGCCAGGCTTTAGTAAACCGGCAGTCATTGCTGCAGCCGGTGGATTAGAAAATCAAGGAGGACAATAAGGAGGTAGTAGTGCCAGAAGCCCCTGTTTCCCTACCTTCAATAGCACCTCTGTCATAAGGCTTCAACTAGGAGAATGCCAGGTTTCAGGCCTTGTCATTTCTTGAAAAAATTAGGCTGTCAGAGTCCCTTGCCTGAGAGTGGTTAAAGGGGTCTAAGCGAGCCAGCTTTGAGGAGAAATGTAGCTAGGTCCAGGTGGTGGACAGGGCCAAGTTACACAGTAACATAGGAACTAGGGATGAGCGAGTATACTTGTCACTACTCGGTACTCGCACGAATATCTCGGTACTCGGGGTACTCGGCGATCACCGAGTACCGCCGAGATGCTCGGACTCCTCGCAAATAATTATCGATCTGACACAAATACACAGCTCCCTTTAGTGCACACAGTGAGCTGACACCTCACAGAGAGTAGATTGATTGTTAGGGTCCCTCTGGGGGGCACAGCAAGGTGTTCTATGTTGCGACAATTTGCTTTTCGGCAGCAGAGACATCCTTTTTCTTTCCCATGTTACTTGAAAACTGTGACCTGCTTAATATTGTGGAACACATAGTTTTCCTTTTATTGGGCTCACCTGCCAAACTAATTATCACAGGTATACCATCAATGGGTTTCATTGGCAAATAAAAAAAACCTATGACGCTTAAAAGCAATTTGCACAATAATTTGGAACATGGTGTATATAAGAATAAGGGCTTGTGCAGGCGACCGATGATTTGCTCAACTGAGAGAATCAGGATGGTTATGAAAATTACACTCTGATCAAACTCTAATCAGAGTGTGAGCAAAGCAAGATTTGATTCTCTCGGATGAGGAGGAGTTGAAGAAAAAATTTCTCCATTTTTTCCTCTCTCTCACTTCATGGGAATCATACTATTCTCAAATGTCATCCGAGTGCAGTCCGATATTTTCCATGCACTCATTGACTTGCATGGCTGATTGCAAAACAATTATCGGATCAAACCGGGGTGACTTTTTTTCCTAGGACAGCTCTGTCTCAGGAATAATTCAGATACGTGCATGGTCCCATATACTATCATTAGTCCGAGTGCAATGTGTTGTTTTGGCGGATGGCACTCGAACTGAAAATACAATCATGTAAATATGGCTTCAGGTTTAGAATTACCCTGAATCTTATCTGTCCTTTTATAACTAAACTTCTGATATTTTTATTTTATATACTCCATCAGCAGCACATACATCAATATTTCATTTTCAGCAGATTACAATATGCAATAGAAATATGAATATGCCTAAACCAACTTATGTTAAAAATATCAAAACCATCTGTTACAGATTCATAGAGTAAACATCTTGATTCTTTTGGAATCTTCGAGGTGTTGGGTGAATGTAAATGCCATATAATATCCTCTAGCAGCAGGAATCAGACCTTGCATTACTTATGGCTGCTGCATGACTGTGATAGCTGTCAAAGGCTATTGTTCATTTATTCTACAAAAATAACAACCTGATATGTCATACTTTCATATACAGCAGACATAATGGAAACATGATAGGTAGCACATGGCTATTTTTAAAATGACACATTTTCGCTATTCTGCTCAGATTGTAAGATTTAAAGCAGAACTCTGAAGAAAGCTTGTGCAAAATACTTCTAGTTACAGTTCTCCATTGTATTGAAGAAGAAGATTTTCCTTTAGAAAACACTTCCGGGAGTCTCTAAAAACTTCACAAAATTGCATAAAAATAACCCTTCTTGCAACAATTTAAATTCAATATTAAAATAAATTCTTACATATAACTCTGTAAAAGTCTTACAAACTTTTGTTTGTTGGGATCTTGGCCACTGGTACTGCTAAGTTAGTAATGCAAAGGCTTAAAATGAATGTGTTCGTAAATGTTCGTTATGTAATCTGAGAACTGTATGATGTTGGTGAAGCGAACTCCAATTATCGGTCACTTACTGCGCTGCTTGGTGCAGTTTTTTGATAAAGCCCTTGCTTTCTGTACTGTAGATGTTACCCCCACACCACTGTTTGGTAGCTTCTTGTGTACACTGAACATTGTCAGCAAGCTGCCAATCATTGCTGGGGTAAATTGGTGAATACAAGAAAATGTGGGGAGTCTTTCTTCAAATTAAATATTATTTTTTATGTATATTTTTTTTCACTTTACACTTACTGGGTTAGTAACAGCTGATAGCAACACTATTATTAATTACCTCGATATTCCACAATAGAAAGCGCCAGAATTTGCGCAACTAGATGTGCTAAATATGGTGTGGCTGTGAGCAGGTATATTTAGGCTGGGAAGGGTCAAATAATCATGAGCCTTCCCAACTTTATACAGTGAGTACAGAAAGTATTCAGACCCCTTTAAATTTTTCACTCTTTGTTTCATTGCAGCCATTTGGAAAATTCAAAAAAGTTCTTTTTTTTCTCGTTAATGTACACTCTGCACCCTATCTTGACTGTAAAAAAAACATGAATGCAGAAATGTTTGCAAAATTATTAAAAAAGAAAAACTGAAATATCACATGGTCATAAATATTCAGACCCTTTATTTAGACACTAATATGTAAGTCACATGCTGTCCATTTCCTTGTGATCCTCTTTGAGATGGTTCTACTCCTTTTTTGGAGTCCAGCTGCATTTTATTAAACTGATAAAACTTGATTTGGAAAGACACACACCTGTCTATATAAGACCTCACAGCTCACAGACCAAATGATAATCATGAGGTCGAAGGAACTGTCCAAGGAGCTCAGAGACAGAATTGTGGCAAGGCACAGATCTAGCCAAGGTTGCAAAAGAATTTCTGCAGTACTTAAGGTTCCTAAGAGCACAGTGGCCTCCATAATCCTTAAATGGCTGACGTTTGGGACCACCAGAAGTCTTCCTAGACCTAGCCATCCAGCCAAACTGAGCAATCATGAGAAAAGAGCCTTGGTGAGAGAGGTAAAGAAGAACTCTAAGATCACTATGGCTGAGCTCTAGAGATGGAGTAGGCAAATGGGAGAAAGTTCCATAAAGTCAACTATCACTGCAACCTCTCCTCAGAGCAAGACATATGAAAGCCCGCATAGAGTTTGTAAAAAAACACACGAAGGACTCCCAGACTATGAATAATAAGATTATCTGGTCTGATGAGATGAAGATAGAACTTTTTTTTGTTATTCAAAGCTGGATGTGTGGAGAAAACAACGCACTGCTCATCACCTGCCCAATACAATCCCAACAGTGAAACATGGTGGTGGCAGCATCATGCTATGGGAGTGTTATTCAGCTGCAGGGACAGGACAACTGGTTGCAATTGAATGAAACATAAATGCGTCCAAATGCAGATATATCCTGAATGAACTGCAGTATTCTGATCATCGCAGCTGCAGGTCTTGTATAAGACCTGAAGATTTGATGCAGCCAGACTATCACAGTAATTCAAGTAGCCAAAAAAGCTGCAGCATTACTGTGATTAACATGCAATACCTGCAAGTAAATTGGTTTAAAAACAGCAGCGAAACATGTGGGGCAGTTACTCAAGCTTTTGTTCAAACACCCATGATACTTGTCTGAGTAATTAGCATGCTGAGCCTGAAGGAGTTTGCTCAAATACACAGAAGGTCATGTTACCATGTTGCCATGGCATGTCCTGTGACTTTAGGCACATATACACAGATATCACCTAATAAAAGCCAGAAATGTGAGCTCATAATGAGAGACCCAGAATTAAAGATCTAGCAGTGGAGATCAGTGGTTGGTGAATCAACCAGATGGGTGGCAGTAAACAGTAGAGTGGCCAAAGAAGTGAATGGCAAGGTACAGTAAATATAATGTTTTTATTTTATTTTTTCACCATTCTGATAGTCCTTAAAGGGAACCAACCACCTCAGATGACGTCTATAAGGTGTTAATCCATGTCCCTGCACCCTACCTACACCAGTCCAGCTATGTTTTTGCTAAGAATATTGATAACAGCAAACCGAAATAAACAGTTTATAAGCTTACATGACTTCAGTACGAGAGGGCGTCTCCCTTGGGCTCCAGTACGAGAGGGCTGTGTCTCCAGCAGCTTGAGTGACTTTCCTCCCCCTCCCTCTCTGTTTGCAGCACGTCACTGAAGGACGTGATATTATCTTGGTGTGGGCGGGCACGGACGGGAGCTGGCTTGCGTGCCCGCCCACAATAAGATAATATCACGTCCTTCAGTGACGTGCTGCAAACAGAGAGGGAGGGGGAGGAAAGTCACTCAAGCTGCTGGAGACACAGCCCTCTCGTACTGGAGCCCAAGGGAGACGCCCTCTCGTACTGAAGTCATGTAAGCTTATAAACTGTTTATTTCGGTTTGCTGTTATCAATATTCTTAGCAAAAACATAGCTGGACTGGTGTAGGTAGGGTGCAGGGACATGGATTAACACCTTATAGACGTCATCTGAGGTGGTTGGTTCCCTTTAATAGTTCAGAAAAATGGCATCCACCATTTTGCAGTATCTGTGGAGAAGCAGATTACAACAACTCTGTATTTTGGAGAGTTCGAGTACAGATCAATTCCACTTTTATTAATTTGCTCATCTCTACTTTTAATACATTTGGTGCATCCTCTGTCAAGGTTTCCAACACTAATGAGCTGGCCTAGCTATGGACTGAGAATAACATAGGTTCTAGCCAAAATTGTAAAATATCTCTAAGGCTGTTGACAGCTCTGTCCACTTTACTGTAAAAAAAAACAAAAGAAGAGTTGTGGAAAACGGGAAAAAAGTTGGAAATACAGCTTGGAGGAAATTAATGGCAGAAAACTCTCTTAAGGTACCTTTACACGCCGCTACGGAAGGTTAGAAACCACCGGGTGTCGGAGACAATTGTATATTGTACCGTCGAAACATCGCGAGGTAGCGGCATGTAATTCAGGTTGTTGCCACCGGTCACTGTCGACACCTGTCTTTCAGCCGTGCTCAAAAACAGGTAGGTTTAAACCCTAAGGTAGCGGTGTGTAATCGAGGAACAGGAAGGTATTTTCGTCACCTAGTGAACTCCCTGGGGCGTGACACAGCCTCCGGGATACCGCGCCCCATCAGCGATTATTGGTGGAAGCTCCTGCGTTACGATTGGTTGTCCCTGCATAGGGCGGCATATTTAAGGAGTTGACCAGTCACACTACACAATTGCAATAGCATCATGTATTAGCCAGCCTTCCTGCGCTGGCTGGCTAATCATGATGCTATTGCATTGTCCAATCACCGTACGAGTGTCTCGTAATCCACAACTCTGGCACACCTATGTGTTGTCCCTGCTGCCCCAGGTCCTCCCATATTGCCTTGTGGTAGCGGCGTGTAAATGAGGGAAGGTGCTCTACAGAAGGTAACCTGCGGCACCTGTCGGTGCTTCCAGAGATAGAAAAAACCTTCTGTAGAGCACCTTGTAGCGGCGTGTAAATGCGGTATCAGGTACCGTTAGGAACAGTTGAAACGTGCACGTGCACGTGAGACACCCGGTGGTTTCTAACCTTCCGTAGCGGCGTGTAAAGGTACGTATATGGTTCTTTATGAATGTTCCTGTGGCGCCCCTGCGGGTATTAGCCACAGTATAAGATCATAATAGTTGCACTCACTTAGAAAGCCATGCCACTGCACTACCACCTTTGGCCAGTAGGGGGAGCTCCAGAGACACCAGAGACTTCCCTAGAGATAAAACACTGGTTGTGAGGTAAATTTTCAGACAGTTGGAGCCAGGAGCTCAGAGTGACAGGAGCTGCATTGAGTTCCTGAGGACTGGCTGACAATTTCCAGGGCCAAGCCATCGGTCTGAGGAGGAGAAAACTGATAAGAGGAACACTTTCAGAATCGGGTAGCATCATTATCTACCCTAGATAAAAAGCGCAGATACGGATACCGGATCCGTGGCTGCATTAGTTATATACAATACAGCAACCGGAAAACGTGAGGTAACAACAAGCTTCACAGGGCCAGACACAGCAACATACTAAGAGTTCAGCAGTACTCCTGGAGGGGGTAAGCAGAGAGAGACAAAGGACTCAAGTTGCCTGTTGAGTGGGACCCAGAGAGGACAGATTTGGGCCAGCAGCGAGTTCACACACGGCAGCAGGGCCACATAGACAGCGCAAGCAGGAGGTAAAGGACCCGGTGGGGCCTGAGCAACTGAACCCCTATTGCAGACTCCGGAGACGGGACTTGTTGTATTATAGTTTGGTTGAAAGTAAACCAGTTAAACCTCATCTGTGCCTCAGCCTCTGATTTAACAGTTACCATCTATCCAGGATTGGGACCATCACCGCTAAGAGGATTTGCTGTGAATCAAGTAAGTGTCTGTGCCCTTAACATCTCCTCACCATACTTCCATCTTCATCCATCATTAACTTTAACATCACCTGTCCAGGGGACCCTACAGCCCTACCCGGAAAAGGGCTATACCATCTCAGCTGCCTCTTACCATCATCCCCTGGCCAGTACAAGGCAGCGGTGGCCATATATAGCCACATTATTCTGGGTGGCGTCACGACAATAACATCTACAAACTTTATAAACTATATAAACTTCTAAATCCCCTGTAAATACCCCCTTTTAGGAGTGTGCCAGCCTGGGGCCACGGCCTGGGTCCAGCCACCAGTGACTCCCCCAAGGAAAGGGACCCTGCGCCGGGTATCCCGGTCCCCTAAGCTGGGCGGCACATTCCCAAAAGAATTTGCTATCACACAGTGTCTAACCATATGTTTAAGAAAAATTCTTATTATAGTTCGCTAAGCATCATAGTTGTTTAGCATTACACTGGAACCTTGGTTTACAAGTAACTTGGTTTGAGAGTGTTTTGCAAGGCAATCTATCATTTTTTTTAAATTGTAACTTGATATAAGAGCAAAGACTTGGAATAAGAGCAAAATGTGAGCCCTCCTCACCCCTCTACAGTACTGTACCCCCGTCCCTGCACAGATACAGTACAAGCTTTCCCCACCTCTCTATAATAGGGTACCTCTCTCCCTGCACAGATACAGTACTAGTAATACTCAGTGCTTCTAGCTCATGCACATAAGCCATCAATCGCGGTCTTTTCCTCAATTCAGGGTTCCGGCCTTTGTGTGTTAACTGCGCTCTGAAGATGAAGCCCTCCATACTTGATACTGTACATGTGTGACGCCGCTACTAAACCAACTTTAGGTACAGTAGATAATTTTGGGTGGTGGAACAAATCACCTAGTTTTCAATAATGTCTTAAGGGAAATTTTGCTTTGATTTACAAGTGATTTGGATTGCAAGCACATTCCCGAACAAATTATGCTCGTAGTCCAGGGTTCCACTGTATATTACAATATTATAAATAGCTATGTACTCTTACGTTGTGATCAATGTACAATAGTTCCTGTACTCTGTTTATCTATAATAATGCTGATAGGTGTGTTTGTTTCCTATGTAGTAAGAATTCAAACATTTGCAGTCAGCAAAAAGGAATACAAAACAACATTTTCATACAAACCCACAAGAATCAATAAAATTGTTCTTGTAAATCACCCTCATCCATTTTCCAGTCATATTCATGCGTACTGTAGTTAACTACTGTTCCAGTTTATAATTTAGAAAGTACATTGACATAGAATCTGAATGTCTGCCAGTGCGTCGGCTTTAGGACTCAGTCTGGCATCTACATCTATAATCTTCTTTGGGATTTGGTTGTAGAGAGAAACGAGAAAGGCAATTTGTTGTCCGAGCTTCCCTGCATTGTGCAGATCTGATGGGTAGCCAGAATTTCACCCCTGATTACTCAAGATGAAGTATGCACAGCGATCTTCCCAAAAGTGACACTTCAAGAGAAATGTCGATGGGTCTTCAGGGAAATTTATTCAGGTTAGATCAATAAAATTATGAGTCTTCCAAGCAATGTTGATACATTTTTTTAGCATCTTCTGAATACTTTGATCCAAACTGTAGCATCTGTGAATTAAAATCATTTATGGCTCACCGGTATTTGTCATCCCGTTACCTGTTATGAAAGCGAATCTAAGAAAACCATCTATTGTGTTCTGGTCACACGGATTATTCTCTGTGTTGTTATTTCATGTATATAGTATAAAGTGGCGTTCTACTAGACTCGCCAAGTGGAAGAATTAGAGGATTAAGCTGAACTTGTTGTATAATTAGAATAAGAAATTGTTTCTTCCTCGCCATCTATGACTAATATTATTGAGGAAGCTTTTGCCTTTGATATCTATGCCATTTGCAAAAGAAATCTTGGGAAAAACAATCCCAAATATTAATTACAATGATCTATAAAGGAATGCAAATGATGCAAAAAAAAAAGTATACACAGCACTAAGTGATCTAGAATAGAAATTGAGACGTTGAAACAAGCCTTCTACATTGTGAGATAATTAAATGAGAAGGGAGACAAAGGCACATGTGTTCCGTACTTATTATGTTGCCAGATTCTTTCCACTTTTGAACCGTCTTTGCCCTAGAAGTTCATTATTGTTTTATGTGTAGTCACAATGATTTAATCCTATAAGTGAATCCAAGAATGTTGATAATAATGTGATAATAGCTTAACCACAGTGTCCTTGATCTAGAAAAAGTATGTTATGTCCTTGTCAAGTTCACTTATAGGTCCTATTGGATATATTAAAAATGTATTTAATTGCCGCAGTGCCTTCCTTTACAGCTTCCTAATGTGTGTATAATGGCTGGGTACCGTCTGTGTCATGTTGGCTTCAGGATTTTACTAGATAATAATGGAATGCAATTTCTACACTATCTCTACTTCTAAAAGTTACATTGTAGAGTGTAAATGTCTATAGATAATACATAGTGGTCTATCCTTTTATTTATTGTACTGCATCCATGCATGGCGCACAAATATAAAATACATTAAATATCAATAGTAATATTAATAGATCATTTTTATTTTTAAACAATATTTTCCAGAGATGTAGCATACCTGTTTTTAGTTTCCTAAATTGGAAAAAAAATCGGGTCCAAGATCAATGATACTTTTATAAAGGAGATAGGAAAGGGCCACAAGGTTATGGAAAATAAATAAATAAATACTTAAAAATATCAAAGATAAGTTTATTGCAGTCCTGGAAATAAAATCCACATTTTTACACTTATGAAGGAAGTGCTGCTGTCCATTTTTGCTATTATCTATCTATCTATCTATCTATCTATCTATCTATCTATCTATCTATCTATCTATCTATCTATCTATCTACCTACCTAGTAGATAAAGAGAGCAGCATGGCCTATTGTCCCTATCATCCTCAGATGAGCCTGAAAGGAGGGGTAGTCTAAAAAGAACTAATAGGTGACCTGGTGATGTATCCTTGATGAGGGGAAACACTAGAGAACCCGAGGTGAAGTATTAGACTAAGAGTAAAATGGGAACCCTATGCCTAGTGTGCACCCAATACCTTCTCCCTTTAAAAAACTATTACAATGAGACCTAATTATATACATACCCAGTAGTCTCAATGATAGTCACAAAATACTTAAACTGCGCTGGAAGCAAAATTTTATTATAATTACACTAGAGCCACGTTATTAACATATATATATATATATATATATATATATATATATATATATTACGCTTTATGCACTTTAAATGTAATTTATATTACTAGATGAATAACATGTTAACACAGCAGGGATGAGAGGTGTACAATGGCTGCTGACCCTCGTGGGATGACTGCACATGCGCCAGAGTAGTAACATGGAGATGGGTGAGTTTCCTGCGGTAACTAGGCAACGGCCGGCAACACCAGGTCCCCGGGCATGCGCAATAGCACTTCCGAGATGCCGTGAAGCATAGGCGCACACACATAGGAGGAGATCCGGACCGGAACCCGGTATGAATATATGAAAAATATCATTGTAATTGCAAAACACCTGCAATGGAGGCATCTAATTAATGTGAAACAATAGAATAATAAGCATTAGAAAGGTGTGTAACAACAAATAAGTGTGTGCATATATCAAATAGGAGATGCTGTAATATGAAAGGATGAGAAGGTTATTATATGTAAGTTTTATTGAGATTTGTATAATTGTATCATAGTGAAATTATGTAAACGAGAGGTATAAAGGAACTCCACCAAGAGGTGGCAGGTTGCTAGAAAAAAGCCCATTCAGGGCTGAAACATCGCACTGTTACCCTGAAGGCCCATTAAAGGCTTCTACAACCTCTGACAAGGTGTGCTGCAGTCTGTTCTGTGGATTGTCTTACATAGCAAAGAAAAGGTTTGCTGGGATTGATTTGCAATTGCCGTACTTGCTCAAGTTTTTGTATGAGTATCTATCTATCTATCTATCTATCTATCTATCTATCTATCTATCTATCTATCCATCCATCCAAATATCTATATATCTATCTATCCTATTTTTATCTATCTATTTGATGTCTATCTATCTATCTATCTATCTATCTATCTATCTATTTGTAATCTTTTCTTCTTGCAGATTTAATAGTTTTATAAAATACTTCTAGTAAAAGTCAAGTGACAATTCTCTCAATTATCTTAACAACCAATTACTACTGTTCCCTAGGTTTCAGACTATAGAGGCTCAATGGGATTTAATTTAATCCCTGACTGTGAACAGATGGAGAGATTGCAGATCTTTGTAAAAACTCCTCCACGCTCTAGTAAACATCTCACGTTTAGCACAATCACTATGTCATGTTTTGTTTTGCTTTTTTTTAATTTAATATTTAAGACTTTTTAGATTTAAAAGTTAGTATTTAAGATAAATATAAAAAATGTGTATAGTTTATATGAAACTATCATTTGGATGGTGTTACTTAATGTTTATTGTTATAGACTGAAAAACAACAGATATCGCACAATGTAGGTAGGTAAAAAAGTTGTTTTCTTAAATGTATCATCGCAAGAAGTTGTAAGAACACAAAAACATCTGTAGGAGGAAAAACTGAAAGAGAGAAAACAGAAAGACATAGCATGGGTTGTATGTAGCACGGTATATATGACACACAATAATGCAGTGTATTGATTAAATATAATGAATTGATTATTAGTTTTCTGCATAAATCACAGAGTATAGAACTTACAAAGTGCCAACTAGGCAAAAGTAAGTATACACTAGTTACCAAAAGTGAGGCCACACTGTCAAGATTTCTAAATTTCTAGCATTTTGCCAATAAAAATCCAAATTTCATGAAAATTTTTGATTTCACAGTAAAGTTTTTAAGTAGAAATAACAAAATCTCACATAGAAACACAATATTAGCAGGAAATTTGTTCATTTCTCAACTAATTGGACACAATTGTCACTCAGATGACTGTGAGAGAAAAGCCATTTATTTGTCCTATTTTCATACCTAACACAAAAATGTTAATGCTTAGTTGGATAGCCCTTGGCCTTGATAACTGCCTGGCATCTACTTGGCATGCTATCTACCGGTTTGTTTAATTCAGATGGTGTGATGATATGAAGCCGTGATTTGATGATGGTCGCTATAAGTTCCTGCTTGTTTGAAGCCCGCTGTTTTCAGCCGAGCCCAGAGATTCTGAATAGGATTGAGATCTGGGCTCTTTCCTGGCCAATTCAATAACGGAACATTATTGTCCTTGAACCAAGATACATTTTTAGCTGTATGGCATGGGGCTCCATCTTGCTGACATGTAAACAGTGTCCCTTCATCACATGCCAAAGGAATGAGTTTAGGCTGAAGGAATTTCTTGATGTACTTTTCAGCATTAACTATTCCTTCAATTACCTGCAGCCTACCAACTGCATCTCTGGACATGCAGCCCCATACCATAACACTCAGAGGATGCTTCATGGTGGGTACTGTACACTGTGGCAAGCAATCCTCTCCAGGTCGTCGTCGAACATAGCAGACACCATCGCTGCCAAAGATGGATATGGGTGTCTCATCACTCCATAAAACATTTCTCCATTGTTCAATGGTCCATTTAGAATGTTCTTTGGCTCACTGCAGATGTTTCTGACGCTGTGAGGCATTCAAAAATGACTTTTCACATGGTATTCTGGCCCTTAACCCCTTGTTTAACAATCATCGTTGAACCGTCCGATCGGACACTGTCACTCCAGTCTTGACAAGCTCCTTGTTGATGTCAGCAGCAGTTGATCTCCTGATATTTAGGGCGATTCTAACAATTCTTCTATCAGTCTGAGGAGTTGTAGCCTTCTTCTTTCCTTTACCTGGTTTATTCTTTATCAAACTAGTCTTTTGAAACCGCTTACACTCTTTGAGAACACTGGCCGGTGAGATCCCTTTTCCAGTTGGTGCTGCAATTTCCCGGTAACTGTATCCTTCTTCTTTTAAAGTATCAGCTTTGGCTTTCTTCTTAGGTGACCACTCCTGTCTAATACTGCTGGCCATTTAAAAAATCTGACATTTAAAAGAAAAAATGGTGAAAATCAAAAAAATATGTCATTATATCACTGTTAAATCGCTAATTTAATTAATTCATTATTAAATTAAATCACTGCTTAATTTTTATTAGCTGTCTACCCTACAAAGATGTAGTCATTGAGGGTACCGTCACACGCCACAATATCGCCTGGTGATATGTGGCGATCTAACGTGCATGCTCACGTTTTTTCGTGGTCGCCTCAGATCGACGCCGCAATATCGCCCTGATGGTAAGGCGATGTGTCACTCCAAACTCACCTCACCTACAGCGGAACCAATCTTGCCTCATTCCATCGCCGCTTCACATGCCGCAATCTCAAAGGCAATGTGGGAGTACATGTTCAGCGCGGCGAGGAGATCGGCTTACCACAGTGGTTTACACCGCGCCCCATACACGCTCATTGGACAACACAACTGCGTTACGATTGGTCAGCCTGCTCTGGAAGACTGGCTAATACATGATGCCATTGTCTATCGGAGTTTGTCACAAATACACGCTCGTGTCGTCAATTGTGGCTCCTGCAACACAGACACTGGTCCATGGCACGTATCTATGATGTGTAGCCCAACATCTGAGCTGTCATGTGTGGCACTATACTCCACACAGTGCAACTTAAGACACGCGGACAACATAGCTTGCGCTATTCAATGGCGCGCGTAATTGCACTGCGATTGCGGACAGTTGTGTAGCTGAAGATGTGTGTGGTGCTGAATGGACAGCTGTTCAAATATGGTGCGGTGTCAACTGACAGCCAATGGGAACACAGAAGCCCACACCAATCATCTCAGATGGGGCACGGACTACAGCACGCTGAGGCACGCCTACGGAAAATCATAGACAACGCTCTTTCCATCACTATCGCTCTGTCACACGCCACAACACGGGAATATCGCCTTAATGATTGCGGCTGATTACTGAGCACTGTTCATGAATCAGGTGACGGCTGAGGGGCGATTTATCACCGCGAAATTGCCCAACGACAGGCTGCAACCATGAGGCAATTTCACAGCGATTGCTCCGGGGCAACATATCGCCTTTCAGATTTCCAGGCAATATTGCGGCGTGTGACGGTACCTTGATGCTGCATGTGAAACAGAAGTTATCAAATGTGCGTCAATTTTATATCATAAAATTCAGAGACAGTATAACAGAATAAAAACATGTAATTGCTTATATTTTGATGCCAAACTTCCAAACAATAAATTTCTAAAGTAAAATTGCAGAGTGTATGCTGAATTCAGCGAAGGTGTGTACCATATCTCTAATCCCCCCCCTTGTAACCTGAAAAAAACTGTTTGGAAAGTTTAGGGTTAAGAGGTCTGGGGGGCTTATCTGATTATGCTGTCCTCGCTGCTGGCACAGTCATCAACACCTCCTGCCTGTGTGTTCCGCCTTCTCTTGTGTGGATCTACAGTACATTACTTCAGACCTGGGGTATGTTTGGGGTTATTAAAGTGTAGAAAGAGAGTTTGTGTGTTTTTTTTTTCAAATAAAGAATTTTTTAATGTTTGTGTTTATTTCTTTTGACTTAGTGGCAAGTGATGGGGAAGATCTAATAGATGCCTACCATCACAATCCTTGAGCTTGATGGCAGCTGTGATTTTGATAAATCACAGCTTTCATTAACTTCTTATATTGCCTAATTGCCACCACACCAAGGCAATCCAGAAGAGCTGGGTGAAGCTCCAGGATTTGGCACATCTACATTCTGGGGCAGTTGTGGGTGGATATTTTGAGGCTTGTGGGGCCCAATAATCAGTTGAGAATACCAACCCTCAGATGTGTGTTGTATGTTAGCTGAGCATCAAATTAAGGTGGCACCCATGCCATTTTTTAAAATTATTTATGTGTTATTACGTGTGTGTATGTGTGTGTGTGTGCGGCAACCAATCACAGACTCCACCATAGAGGGTGTCTGACGGCAAACAGTCACAGAGGGAGGGTGAAAGGAATAAAGTAAATATTTATGAGACTTAATGATTGAACCTGGGAGCAAGTGTCAGAGTGGCACAGACATGCGTTATATATGATTTAACTGATAAATCACCATTTTGCTTCCTTTTGCAGCTCCCTTAGCTTAAGTTCACGTCCCCAAAGATTTATATGGGGTTCGACCTCAGGTCTTATTTTATATCTGCCAAACTCAAACATCTGTGGGTTTGCCCATTTGTAGTGATGAATTTATCATTGCTAGGGATCCCACCTCTGGAGTGGACATATTGCTTGGTTACTCTTTTTGTCAGTCCCGTAGGCAAAAAATAGAGAGCTCCTGTGCTTGTGATTGCTGTTTGAGGCTATGGATTAACAGGAACCTGTCACATAAAAAACACTATTAACCTGCCTATATAGGGTTAATTTAATAAACAACCTCTGAATGACAGCCTTCTCTTGCCAAACAGGCTGTCAGTGCTGGGGACATGTTTACAGACACCGCTCACTATGCACTGAGTAGTGACTGAAGCTGTGCCAGGACCACCCCAATGACTAATGACCAATGACCTTTGGCTATCTAATCAGAGATAAGCAAGAAAGAGAGACCCTGAACCCAGCAATATTTTACATACTAATGATCAAAAAAGAGCAAACAGGAAAGCAAAAATATGGGCAAACCCAGAGATATAGGTAAATAAATTTTATTAGCACCGTATAACTCCACGATAAATAACAATTAAAACCATGACAACATCATAAATGTATGTAAATCACTATATAGCAATGAAATGCAACAATAAAAAATTTGGAACATGCTGTAATATCCCTCTAGATTGAAATGTATACAATCAATAGCTTATCAATATGACCATAATGCCACCAATGGATTTTGGAGTGAAACAGGTAATAATGAAGTCAAATATGTTTTAAGTAAGTACACAAACCATAAACTATTTCATAGTGAGTCTCTTTTTCCCTGAGAAAGCTTCTCTGTTTTGCAGTGATATGTGTGGGGTTCCCCCATTTGTCCCTCTTTGGAGCCGTGGGTCTTGTAATACACTACAGTTCAAAGGTTTGGAGTAATTTAGAAATGTCCTTATTTTTGAACGAAAAAAACATATTTTTCAATGAGGCTAACATTAAATGAAATAGAAATACACTCTATACATTGTTAATGTGGTAAACGATTATTCTAGCTGCAAATGTCTGGTTTTTAGTGCAATATCTACATAGGTGTATAGAGGCCCTTTTCCAACAACCACCACTCCTGGGTTTTAATGGTACATTGTGTTTGCTAACTGTGTAAGGTCGGGGACACATTTGGGCAGGCAATTGTGTTCACCGCATCCAGATCAGGATGCGGTGAATTCAATTGCCGTCACACACATTTCTTTCCCAATATGTGTTCTGTGACCTGCAATGCGGTAACCGGATTGCTCCGGATGTGTAATCCGGAGCAATGCAGTTACCATATACTTTGCTCATCCCTGCTGCCGCAGGGATAAGCAAAGTGTTACATATATATAAAAGCATTAATTATTAATATTAGCTGTGGACAACATGTCTGTAGGGGCTGTCCACTCCTCTCAGCATGTTAGGGGTTAATAAGTAATTTGCAGTAAGCCAGCTATTGTCGGCATTGTACTAATTTATGAATGAAGCCACGGCTCCCCTAACAGTAGAGCAGATACTGTACGCAATGTACATATAGAATCTGCCACTGTCCGAGGTCCTGTAGGCATTTACATTAGGTCTATGGGCAACGCACCACCATAGACTAAATGTAAATGCCTACAGTACCCTGGACAGCGGCAGATACTATACGTACATTACACACAGTATCTGCTCTACTGTCAGGGGAGCCGCGGCTTCATTCATAAATTAGTACAATAGCCGGCTTACTGTAAATGGCTTATTAACCCCTAACAAGCTGAGAGGAGTGGACAGCATGTCTCTAGGGGGGTGGGCACCCCCTAGAGACATGTTGCCCACAGCTAATATTAATAATTAATGTTTTTATACACATTTAACACTTTGCTTATCCCTGCGGCAGCAGGGATGAGCAAAGTATACGGTAACCACATTGCTCAGGAGTACACAATCTGAGCAATCTGGTAACCACCTTGCGGTTGCCATAAGCGCTCCGAAAACTGCAGCCTGCATGATTTGTAGCGCAGGCTGCAGATCTGGAGCCGGTGACCGGATTGCATGTAAAGCAATCCGGTTACCATAATGGGCTCTTATGGGGAGCGTTTCCTGATCTGGTTTTGAGCTTTTCGAAAGCTCAAAACCGAATCAGTATTTAAAAATCCTGCCGCATGTGTGACCCTAGCCTTAGAACGCTAATGGATGTTTAGAAATCCATAGAAAACCCTTGAACAAATATATTAGCACAGCTAAAAATGGTTTAGCTGATTAGAGAAGCTACAAAATTGGCATTCCTTTGAGAAAGAGGTTGAGAATCTGGAGCAAGACATTTGTTTGTTCTATGAAACTCTCAAAATGGCCAGAAAAAGAGAACTTTCATGTGAAACTGGGCAGTCTATTCTTGCTCTTAGAAATGAAGACTATTCTATGCGAGAAAATGCCAAGAAACTGAAGATTTCCTACAATGGTGTGTACTACTCCCTTCAGAGGAGAGCAGAAACAGGTTCTAACCAGAGTAGAAAGAGGAGTGGGAGGCCCCGCTGCACAACTGGGCAACAAGACAAGTACATTAGAGTCTCTAGCTTGAAAAATTGATGCCTCACAGCTGCTCATCTGGGAGCTTCATTAAATAGTACCCGCCAAAGGTCTGCAATGCTGTAATTGCTGCAAAGGGAGCATTGTTTGATGAAAAAAAAGTTTTAAGGAGAAAATTATTATTTCAAATTAAAATAATTATTTCTAACCTTGACTTTGTGTGGACTATATTTTCTATTCATATTGCAACTCATTTGATAAATAAAAGTATGAGTTTTCATGGAAAAACAAAATTATCTGGGTGACCCCAAACTTTTGAACAGTAGTGTATGTGCTTTCTATTTTCCAAGCAAAGTATTTTAAAGTATAAAAAATTAATGGTGCAAATAACGTATTTTGAAACAAAAGGCTAAGCTGAATATATGTGGAGGCCAACAGTCATATTTTATGATTGATTTGGTAAATAAAATAGCAAACAATAGATAAACTATCATATAATGTCCACAATATAAGGTAACGGGAATCGGTTGCCAGGTTTTTATTATACAAGCTGTGACCACCACCAATCAACCCTTATATACTGCATTCTAGAATGTGTATATAAGTCCCCAATTTAATCTGTATAACATAAAAAATAACTTTTATTACATTCACTCACAGAGTGGTCCGGTCTGATGGGCGTTGCTGGTCTTAACTGACGCTTCCACTTTTCTTGTGATTGCTGTCCTCTTCCGTTCTACGGATTCTATGTCATTCATACTATAACTTCCGTTGCGCTCCTTTGCACACTCACTTTTCTCTGCACTGGTGAGGGCAGAGCAAAGTGCTGGAATGCGCAGGTGCGGAGAAAGATCAAAGAATGCCCACGCATGCACTCTACAGTCAAATATGTAGGCTCCATGTTATAGAGCAGGGGAAGCTGAGTAGGTTGATAAAATGTTTTGAGGAAAAGCTCTTGTATAATCTGGTTTTAATAATTTAAACATTTGCTCTGGATTTTTGGACTAGTGGGTGTTCATATGAATATGAGTGACTGACCGCTATCCCAGTGTGCACACTTAGACAAATACATCAATCACTGATAGAACCACATTACAGTCTGAACATTCCACAAAGAGAAAAGGTTTAAATGATTAAGGTGAGGGTCACACTTGCATGCGTTTTTTAAGGTTGCTTTTTCCAGCCTGCGTTTTTGGGCTGCGTTTTTGCTGTTAGGTGTGGAGCAGCCTTAAAAAAATGCATGCAAAAACGCATGCAAAAACGCATGGTACCATTTAGTGCCATTCGCATGTGTTTCCCATAGATCCCCATGTTAAGAAAACGCATGCATTTTTGAAAAAGCACCAAAAAATGCATCATGCTGCATTTTTTGGTGCTGAGCCAAAAATGCATCCAAAAAAGTATGGCACTGTAGACATGCGTTTTTTGCATTGGGGCATGCGTTTTTTGTAGGGGGGTCTATGGATGTGTTTTTCCATGCGTTTTTCACAAAAGACATGTGTGAAAACTGCATGGAAAAACTGCAAGTGTGACCCTAGCCTAAAACACTGGTTATGCAAAACCTTTTGCCACAAAACTTAATGTCATCCTTCTCAGCTCTCCCTGCTCTACAACATGGTGCTTTCAGATTCCATTGGATGTTTATGGTGGGTGAAGATAAGTGGATCAATCCGTTAAGTTTGAGTCAAATTTCATGAAAATTGTGGTTTCACGTGACTCACAGTTTCAGGTTCGGCCAGCACCACATCCACGGTGCAAAAATCCTTCTCAATGAGGTTGATCAGCTGCCATTTGGCTCCGAGGTGTCCCAGGATCTTTTTCAAGTGTCCCGCACTTAGCACGCCTACCCCTCACCATGTAAGTCCCTGCACACCAATAAAGAAGATGTCCTAAAGAATCCTGGCTGCAGCTCCATCTTTTCTCCAAAACTAGAAGTGCGGTTTCACGTGAATTTGAACACTTTGACTTAGACAATTTCGAACAAACTGAAGGATCAGACAGTGGGCTAAGGATACATTGTCATATGTGCTTCCCCATCATTGCAGATATGACATCTTTAGGATTACCAAACCTGGTACATTGGTGGTCAGTACCTGGGCCATCCCAGAGGTTCCCAGGATAGCAAAATGTATATATCAGAGTCATTTCCATATCCCATGTCACTAAGTCTCTTTCCTGTTAAAAGAAAGCACTTATAGTAAGTTGATTCCTATCTCTCACCTTAAGAGTGTAGGCTCTAATGGTTAGTAGGGTTCTCTCCATGAAATAATGTGAAGACCGTGGGCCTCAATAATAAAGCTCCAATGCAAGTCTCTAATATCATTGGTTATTTCATATAAGCCAAAGGGACTTTTTGAGCCCCCCTGGCTTGAATGTCCAGGTACGATTGCAACCCTGTAACTATTGCAGCTACTCTCTTATGCCTATGAAGTATAAACTCTTATGGTCAACGTGATCTTCTTCCTCTCACATGTAAAGTGTAAGCCCATATGTTTAGCGGAGGTCACTCTTTCTTCTCACCCCCTACATGTATTTTCTGAGCAATTAAAAGTTTATGAGTGCTTAGATTTACATAAATGTATTCTTGATGATCAAATTGTTTGGAAAAATTCAAGTTATCAAATTATCATCCCTAAAGGTGAAAAGTTTCGTTAAGGCCCCCAAACTAGACTAATGTCAACTGAAACTGCAGATATAATTTCCCAAGAGATAGAAGGATCTAGCAATGCCCATTTTGGACTGGTGATACATTTGCTTTTAAAGAGTTAAGCCACTTCTAGAGAACACAGGAATGCCTGATAACGTGGAGCACTCTTGTGTTTTTGGGACTCATAAAAGATACCTATTATTTAGCCAAAAGAAATATAGTGTGCTTGTGGGAGTGAGCAAATTACAAGTTGCAATTAACCCTCTGTATTTGCTGCCATTTTCATCACTGTAGTAAAACCTCCATTTTTGATGTTTTTTATAAATTCACTGGAAAATTCATTTTACGCAGCCAGACTAAAAGTGTGAAAATGGTTTTAAATTTAACTGAACAACTATACCAAAAATTAATTTTGCTTTCTTAATGCAATTTTTGTAACAAGTGTGCCATTGCACAAAAAAATTATATTTAATATGTTGTTACCTACTTCTGTTTTTGTATTTTGACCATAGGATTTTCTTGGGGCTGACATTGCCTTAGGGAGGATTGAGGAGACACTTATTATCCTAATGATACATGATGGTTTTCAGGCACCAGCTTCACACCATATTCTCCAAGGGCGAAATATCACCAAATTAGCAGCAAGTACATCCTCTCAGGATCATATAGGACATTACAGCTGTATTTCTGACAGTGATCCTTGGGGCATTCCCAGATGAGATAACAGTGACTGTATATTTGCAAGCTTTTTCAACTGGGTCTTTCTATTCATTAGACACTAACAAGATGTCAGAGAGTTCAGTCTGTGAAGTGACTTACACACATAGACTTTAAGTTAAAGTGTTGATGACTCATTATATTTACTCCAAGGTGAGTTGAAGCAGCAATTTGATACTTTCTATGACTCTTGTGATATTTCTGAGTTTGAGGGTAAATGTACAAACAAAGGTAGCATTACCTATAGTGACATAGTGGTGAATAATTCTAAAAAATTATACATGGATATAGTAACGGTTACCATTAAATTCAATGAAAAGAGAAAAATAATATTTTGGACAGAAAGCTATAGGAAATAGAGAAAAATAAACCTGACACACATATATATGTATATATACATACTGTATATATAATATATATATATATATATATATATATATATGGATATATACATCTAGAAAAAAATTCTCTGCAGCACTCAGCTACTACTAATGATGCACATATGCTAACAAGCGGTATATATTTGAGGAAAAAATTTAAAAACTTGCGTTTTTTAAAAAAAACTCCAAAATCTTATTTTTTTATTTTCTTGGGGTTCTTGGTACACACATTGGCCAATGTCCGTTTGTCATCAACCGCGACAAGGTGACCCCATGTCTGATGAGTCCTAACGCTGACATCCCTGTCCCCCTTTTTATCCCTATCCCACTCGTAAGTGGGAGGACACGATCTCAACCTCAGACCACCTGAGGGTGATGAGGGTGCAAATTGCAGCCATGGAGCCAGATTTTCCATTTGTTATACACAAAACAGAAAAAAACTGCACAGCACTTACAGACATAATGTGAACTGGTGCCAGCAGAGACATTGGGTCAAATAACTAGAAAAAAATTCTCTGAAGCACTCAGCTACTACCAATGATGCACACATGCTAACAAGCTGTATATATTTGAGGAAAAAATTTAAAAAACTTACACTTTTTTCAAAAAACTCAAAAATCGTATTTTTTTATTTTCTTGGGTTCTTGGTACGCACATTGGCCAATGTCCATTTACTCATCAACCACGACAAGGTGACCCCATGTTTGATGAGTCCTAACGCTGACATCCCTGTCCCCCTTTTCCTCCCTATCCCACTCGTAAGTGGGAGGATACGATCTCAACCTCAGACCACCTGTGGGTGATGAGGGTGCAAATTGCAGACATGAAGCCAGATTCTCCATTTGTTATACAAAAAACAGAAAATGCATTAAGAGGGCAGTAGCATTACAATGGCGCAGTCTCTGTGGCGCTGGTGGCCATCTCTCCTGCTGTGCACTCCCCCCATGTTCGCTCCACCTGCCTGCTCGATCTCTCCTGATCCATCTTCCCCCTTTACACTCTCCATTCGTGTACTCTCTCCTTTGAGTTGTCTCCTTATGTGTGCTGTCTCTCCCCCCTGTCCGTGCTCTCTCTCCCCCTGTGTGCTGACTTCTCCTTTCACGTGCTCTCTCCATTGAGCTGTGTTCTCCCTGTGCGCACTCCTCCCTGTGTGTAATGTATGTAAATAAATGTGTTTTTACTTAAAGTGATCCTAAACCCACAAACTGACACCCCCACATCTTTAGACCTGTCCCTGCACCCCCTCTTATCATTTCTAGCCATCCCTTTTGCAGAAAAAAAATCGATTTTGTAAAGTAGAGAAAAAGTTATATTTACTTTGTCCTGTGTGAGTTCTCTCTTTCTGAGGAAAGCCCTATTGCTAATGTTAGCCGTGAGTATGTCAGCTGACCATTACGAATACATTCAGTAAAGAGAACAAAAAGAGATAAACAGAGAAAATTCGTTTATTACATAAAAAATAAACAGACACCTCATTATCCACTTTATTAGCTCCCACCAAGCTTGCTTCCGACATAATCCTGTAATTACTGCAATCTTGCAGTGGGATGGTGTGATGCATCATGCCACTGCCATCTTTGTACATCCGAGTGTCCAAAGATGGTGGCAATGTGAGTGTGTATATATGTGTATGCTCCCGCTGCGTCACGTGACCTGCTGCGTATCTATATGTTTGTATATGTTTATGTGTATATTTTTGCCGTGTCATGTGACCCGCTGTGTGTGTATATCTGTGTGCGTATATACATGTGTATATATGTGTAGACCCGCCACGTCAAATGACTGTGTGTATATATGTGTGTCCCGCCTCACTGCGTGTGAGCATACATGTGTGTATATGTGTGTGTACATGTGGACCCGCTGTGTATGTGTGTATGTGAGTGTGTATTCATGTGTGTGTAAACATGTGTATGTGTATATGACGTGACCTACCGTGTGTGCATATATATATCTATGGGTCTGTGTGTGTATATACACTATCGTTCAAAAGTTTGGGTCACCCAGACAATTTTGTGATTTCCATGAAAACTCATACTTTTGTTTATCAAATGAGTTTAAAAATGAATAGAAAATATAGTGTGGCGCCCCACTATGTAGGTGCCACAAAAGGGGTACTACACCCATAAAAGTGGTGTAGTCACCCCACTGCAAGTGGAACTATGGCCAGTAGATGGAACCCTAGAACTCGCATCCCACACTAGTCAGTAGGTGGGAGGGACCCGGGAGGGGACATAGTGACCTCCAGGGGGAACTAGTGAGTAGTAGTTGGAGAGAGAAGTTGGAGCTGGTGGGAGCCAGGCAGCCAGCCTGGAGGGAGCAAAGAGGGTCTCCTCGGCTAAGGGACCCACGGAACCGAGAAAAGTACAGATCCCAGAAGGAAGGAAAGAGAGAAAGTAACTCAAGACGGGAGTTCACTCTAAGTGGCGAGCATAGTAACCAGAGAGATTGCCCCAGGAAAGGAACCAGGTACTGGAGCCCACACCTGTGAGTTCTATAAGGCTCACAGAAATATGATGACCGGGGAGGTCTATAGATACAGCCCCGGCTCCCAAAGAGCCCAGAGAGAGGGGGATCAGGCCCGACAGGATGCTGCAGAGGCTAGAGAAGATTCACCCAATGAGTATAAGGGAGAGGAGAACGAAGAATAGCAGGAGGTCGGACTAGTCTTTAAGAAGTCAGACTTCAACGCCACTGGGAGGCAAGGGAAAGAAAGGAACAGGAACGGTGCACAGTGAGGGATCCATCTATCAGCCAGAACTTCCCCTTGCAGCACCCGTAGCATTTGTCGATGTAACATCCACTGCCCTGAAAGACTGTAATGATGACTGAAAGTTTTCCTGTAAAGTATCCGGTGAAGTGAGTTCTGGACTCTGCTGCATCCTTTCTTGCATAAACTGTTTTTCCCCCAAAATCGCTGCCCCGGCCGTCCAGTCCTGCCTGCGGAGGACTACACCATCAATACCACCACAATAAGTAGTGGCAATGGTGAGCATCACCAGATACTGCAGGTGGTGTTACGAAACATTTTATTCTATTTTTACCCCTTATTCATTGACCACCAGGGCCACGGCCTCGGGAAGCCACCCGTGACATCCCAGACTGAGCCTGAGAGCTGAGTTCCCTGCCCTGGGGGTGCGTCAATAGTCCAGACATTGACAAGGTTAGAAATAATGTTTTTTATTTGATATAATAATTTTCTCCTTCAAACTTTGATTTTGTCAAAGAATGCTACCTCTGCAGCAATTCCAGCATTGCAGACCTTTGGCATTCTAGCTGTTAATTTGCTGAGGTAATCTGGAGAAATTTCACTCCATGCTTCCTGAAGACCCTCCCACAAGTTGGATTTGCTTGATGGGCACTTTTTGCGTACCATACGGTTAAGCTGCTCCCACAACAGCTGAATGGGGATGAGATCTGGTGACTGCGCTGACCACTCCATTAGAGATAGCATACGAGCTGCCTGCTTCTTCCCTAAATTGTTGATGCATAATTTGGAGGTGTGCTTTGGGCCATTGTCCTGTTGTAGAATGAAATTGGCTACAATCAAGCGCTGTCCACAAGGTATGGCATGGTGTTGCAAAATGGAATGATAGCCTTCCTTATTCTAAATCCCTTTTACCTTGTACAAATCTCCCACTTTAACCAGCACCAAAGCAACCTCAGACCATCACATGACCTCCACCATGCTTGACAGATGGCGTCAGGCCTCTTCCAGCATCTTTTGAGTTTTTCTGCATCTCACAAATGTTCTTCTGTGTGATCTAAACACCTCAAACTTTCATTCATCTGTCCATAAAATCTTTTTCCAATCTTCTTCTGTCCAATGTCTGTGTTCTTTTCCTTTTATTAGCCAGTCTTAGATATGTTTTTTTCTTTGCCACTCTGCCCTGGAAGCCAGATTACCAGAATCGCCTCTTCACTGTAGACCAGGGGTCTCAAACTCGGCTGGGTTGGTGGGCCGCACATAGAAAAAAATTTTCATCGGGGGCCGCATTGCTTGTAGGACTAAGGGTACCGTCACACCAGGTGACATCGCCGGAGATATCGCAGGCGACGCATGGGAGCGCGCACATTTTTGGCACCCCGCCAGCGTCGTGTGTTTAGACACGGCGATACCTTCGTTGATGCTTTGGCGATGTTTCAGGCAACGTCGCTGTTGGGGTGTCTAGAAACCTCAGCAGGGATCCTGTAACATGGGAGCCTATGGCTCCCATCGCCTGTAACATCGCCATTCGCGATTTTACACAGGGCGATGCTTACACATCGCCTGAGAGTGGTTGCCTGGTTTTACAGCAGTACTGTGAAACCAGGCGACCACTCTGAGCCAATTTTTCGGCGCAAAATCGCCACTTTATGCGGGGCGATGTCACCTGCTGTGAAAGTACCCTGACATTTTTAATAATACCAGATTTTTTGGTCAATGTAGTAATGTCCACATCCTGATTCCCTTCTTGTAGTAATGTCCACATCTTGGTCCCTTTCTTGTTGTAATGTCCCCATACTGGTCCCCATCCTGGTCCCCCTCTTGTACTAATATCCCCAACCTGATCCCCTTCTGTAGTAGTGTCCCCCATGATGGTCCCTTTTTGTAATGATGACCCCCATACTGATCCCTTTTGTAGTGATGTCACCATCCTGTCCCCCATGCTGGTCCCCTTTTGTAGTGATATCCCCAACCTGGTCTGCCTTCTTTTTCCACACTCACACATATTCACTCACAATCACAGCCACTCACACATTAACTCACACACACATTAACTCACACTCACTCACACTCACTCATGTGGAACAAAAGGGGGGGAAGCACAACCCATGAGCGGTACCTGGTGGTCTAGTGGGGGCGTCAATAACAGATATGGGGGGTTCGCATCTCACCTTTGGAGGTTCTGCAACCCTGCACAACCTCGGCGTATCGCAGTGGATGGCTCCGGACTCCAGCGGTCGGGGTTTCCTCCACGAGCAGCTCCTTCTTCCAGTCAGGTGATTCGAGCAAGCCGATCATCTGAACCTATGACGTTCTCAGCTACGTCACTGCAGGTCCTTTGGATACTGTTAGCAGTGACTCTGGTTCACAGCTGCTCCTGCTGCAACCCTAGGATGGGGATTAGTGATGAGCGAGCACTAAAATGCTCGGATGCTCGGTGCTCTGGCCGAGCATCTCAAGATACTCTTGTACTCGGCCAGAGCACCGAGCCCAATGTAAGTCAATGAGTGACAGGCTCCGCCCACAGACTTCCGGTTATAAAACGAGTAATTCCGGAAAAGGGCGGGAGGGTGGGCTTTTTCAAATCGCCGCAGCATATAACACCTTGCTGTGGCCCCCAGAGGGATCCTATCAATTAATCTGCTCCCTGTATGGTGCCAGCTCACTGTGTGCACTGAAGGGAGCAGTGTATGTGTCTCAGATCGCTATTTATTACCGAGCAGTCCGAGCATCTCGCCAGTACTCGGTGCTCGCCGAGCACCCCGAGTACCGAGATACTCGTGCGAGTACCGAGTCGCGCCGAGCATACTCGCTCATCACTAATGGGGATATGATATTTGTACAGAAGTGTGTGATTATAACAGAAGCGCTAGAGCACAGGAGGCACACGTTTAATTACCTTTAATAAACCACAACGTGCTTCTACGGCGGTCCGCCGTCTTCATCAGGTAAATCCACCTGATGAAGACGGCGGACCGCCAAGGACTTTTGTTATAATCACACACTTCTGTACAAAATCGCGCACTCTGATACCCTCGCGCACAAGGACAACCCTCGCACACTCACACTCACAGGCACCCACAAGCACTCTGACACCCACAGGCACTTACACTCACAGGCACTCACAAACGCAGGCACCCACAGGCACTCAAGAGGCACTCACACGAACAGGCACTCTCAAGACAGGCACTCACACTCACAGGAACTCACAGGCACTCACGCTCACAGGCACTCACGCTCACAGGCACTCACAGGCACTCACGCTCACAGGCACTCACGCTCACAGGCACTCACAGGCACTCACACAGGCACTCACGCTCACAGGCACTCACGCTCACAGGCACTCACAAACACAGGCACAGGCACTCACAGGCACTCACACTCACAGGCACTCACAGGCACTCACACTCACAGGCACTCACGCTCACAGGCACTCACAGGCACTCACACTCACAGACACTCACGCTCACAGGCACTCATGCTCACAGGCACTCACAAACACAGGCACAGGCACTCACAGGCACTCACACTCACAGGCACTCACAGGCACTCACTCACAGGCACTCACACTCACAGGCACTCACGCTCACAGGCACTCACAAACACAGGCACAGGCACTCACAGGCACTCATAGGCACAGGCACTCACACTCACAGGCACTCACAAACACAGGCACTCACGCTCACAGGCACTCACAGGCACTCACACAGGCACTCACGCTCACAGGCACTCATGCTCACAGGCACTCACGCTCACAGGCACTCACAAACACAGGCACAGGCACTCACAGGCACTCACACTCACAGGCACTCACAGGCACTCACACTCACAGGCACTCACAGGCACTCACGCTCACAGGCACTCACAGGCACTCACACTCACAGGCACTCACGCTCACAGGCACTCACGCTCACAGGCACTCACAAACACAGGCACAGGCACTCACAGGCACTCACACTCACAGGCACTCACAGGCACTCACTCACAGGCACTCACACTCACAGGCACTCACGCTCACAGGCACTCACAGGCACTAACGCTCACAGGCACTCACGCTCACAGGCACTCACAAACACAGGCACAGGCACTCACAGGCACTCACACTCACAGGCACTCACATTCACAGGCACTCACACTGACAGGCACTCACACTCACAGGAACAGGCACTCACAGGCACAGGCACTCACAGGCACAGGCACTCACACTCACAGGCACTCACACTCACAGGCACTCACAAGCACAGGCACTCACAGGCACTCACACTCACAGGCACTCACACGCACAGGCACTCACACAGGCACTCACACTCACAGGCACTCACAGACACTCACAGGCACAGGCACTCACATTAGCACACACTTTTATTACCCTAACCATGCTGGCGGCGTTCCAGTGCATGGGGCCCCTGGGGCTTCCCTGTGCGGCCCCCAGCACTTTGGACAAAGAACCATGCTGGCGGCGGTCCAGTGCATGGGGCCGTCGCGGTCTCCGCTATAACTTTACTTGCGGCCGCCTCACTGTCTCTGCCTCTATAATATTACTTCCGGCTGCTTCACTCTGCCGCTCGCTCTGCCATTTCAATGCAAGCCACCGTCAGCCAATGAGAGGCGCGCAGGTGACGTCAGTGGCCTCTCATTGGCTGAGGGCTTGTATTGAGCTTACAGAGCAGCAGAGCGAGCGGCAGAGACAGTGAGGCGGCCGCAAGTAAAGTTATAGCGGAGACCGCGCCGGCCCCATGCACTGGACCGCCGCCAGCATGGTTCTTTGTCCAAAGTGCTGGGGGCCGCACAGGGAAGCCCCAGGGGCCGCATGCGGCCCACGGGCCGCGAGTTTGAGACCCCTGCTGTAGACATTGACACTGGTGTTTTACGGGTACTATTTAGTGAAGCTGACAGTTGAGGAGCTGTGAAGCATTGATTTCTCAAACTAGAGACTCTAATGTACATGTCTTGTAGCTCAGTTGTGCAGCGGGGCCTCCCACTTCTCTTTCTAATCTGGTTAGAGCCTGTTTGTGCTCTCCTTTGAAGGGAGCAGTTCACACCGTTGTAGGAAATCTTCAGTTTCTTGGCAATTTCTCACATGGAATAGCCTTCATTTCTGAGAACAAGAATAGACTGTCGAGTTTCACATGAAAGTTCTCTTTTTCTGGCCGTTTTGAGAGTTTCGTAGAACAAACAAATGTAATTCTCCAGATTCTTAACCAGCTCAAAGGAAGGTTAATTTTATAGCTTCTCTAATTAGCCAAACCATTTTCACCTGTGCTAACATACTTGTACAAGGGTTTTCTAGGGTTTTCTAAACATCCATCAGCCTTCTTACACAGTTAGCAAACATAATGTACCATTAAAACATAGGAGTGGTTGTTGTTGGAAATGGACCTCTATACACCTATGTAGATATTGCATTAAAAACCAGACATTTGCAGCTAGAATAGTCGTTTACCACATTAACAATGTATAGAGTGTATTTCTGATTAATTTAATGTTAGCTTCATTGAAAAAAACACTGCTTTTCTTTCAAAAATAAGGACATTTCTAAATAACCCCAAATGTTTGATTGGTAGTGTATATATGTGTGTGTATATATGTATACGTGTGCGTGTATATGCACGTCTGTATATGTGTATGACGTGACTCACCACGTGACATGGTGGGTCATATTATTGACCTACACATATACACACACACATATACACAAATATACATATATATACTGTATATGTACAGTGAGGAGTGGAGGGACCAGAGAGGTGAATGGTGAGGGGAGTATAAGGATTTTATTTCACTTTTTACATCTTACATTTATTATATTATGAAGCTTCTATAGACCCCCAAAGCATAACAATCAACATAACATTTTCAGAAAATAACTTCTTTGTGAGTCCAATTTCATGAAAAAATCCTAATTTTGCCAATCTGCTTATCTTTCCATTTAACCCTAGATGATAAGTACTGCCAAAAGTTTACATTCCTACAGTTTTGACATGGGAGATAAGTGTTCACCCAACATTGGAGTAATAACTATAGTGGATTTAGGGTGTTGCAGTCTTGCTTGGATACTGGTACATTGGGAAACCCAAAAAGCAATTTTTGGCCCATATGAGCACACCAAGACCTGTAAAGTGTTGGCGGATCTGTTGGATATTTCACACAATTTTCAAGCTCTTCAACTGCAGCTGAACAGTAGATAAAACATTGTGTATTTTATGCTTGACATCAATAGATAATTCAGGTTAACGGCCAGTATAGGACACTTATCATGTTCTACACTTGTAGTACACTACTTCTATTCCTTTTACAACAGAACATTTATAGTTGATGACATATAGCAACTGTTTTGTTTTATATTCATTGATAAAATCATAGATCACAATGTTTATACTAATTTTTATATAGCAAAAATTAATTTAGCAAAATCACTTATCACTTTCTTTCTTATTGTCACACTTTTGACAAGGATGGCTGAAAACAAATATAAAGCTTGGATTTGTACTAATTAAATTGTGCTTAAGCTGCTATAACAAGCTTATGTTGATAAATGAGTTGTCTGGAATTTGAATGAATTTTATTTGATTTTAAACAGTGCCCCTCTTTTCCAATGGTTGTTTGAGGAGTTGAAGGTTCACCCATTGAAAGGGAACATGCCATGCCCTTTTTTGTTTTTAATCTGCCCTAATATTATTTTGATCATGCACTGTGCATTACTAACCTTTTCTAAAAGAAAAAAATCCATGTATTTATCATAAAAAAGCACTTTAGATGCTTAGATGTACCTTCACAGAACAGTCATTGGGTTCTTCAGCTGCTAACAGTCACATCAATCCACTTCTGTCATGCAGTCATTAAAGGGGAACTCCGGGGCGATACATTTTTTATTACAGTCCATGCCCTCCTACACGATGAAGCAGAGCTGGGCACTACAGTTCTAGGATCTGTAGATCGCTTATAAATCAATAAAATCCATTCTGCTCCTCAGCTCACACCCCTCCTTTCAGGGACAGGGAAATTCAGCCTCATGCTGCAGCAGTGACATGAGGTGTGTCAGGGGCATGGACCCTGGGGACTCCAGGATCATCTTACATTCCTGCTCCCTTACACTTCTGTATGAGCACGGGGCATGGCCGCTGGCCCCATGGTCTCACTACTGTCCTGCCCCTGATATACCATCCTATGTAATTGTATGAGCAGGGTTTTCTCCCTTCAAATAGCAATCATGTCACTAAGCATATATAAATACATGTGGTGATATTCTTCTGTACAACGATATGACGGTGCATAATGTGTACTGTCATGTATCAGGCTAGGAGTAGAGGCAAGGCACTGCATTGATTGATTCAGCACTGCCATGGTCTCCCCTCCTTCATAACAGCTTGGCAGCTTCCTGTCCCCTGAAACTTTAGCACTAGGCATAACTGATTTTCTCTGTCCCCAAAGGGAGGGGTGAGAGCTGAGGAGCAGATATGTTTTTATTCATTTATAAGTGATCTATAGATCCTAGAACTGTAGTGTCCAGCTCAGCTTTATCATGAAGGAGGGCAGGGACTGTACCATTTTTTTTAATCTTCACAGAGTTCCCCTATAAAATGTAGTCATGCCCCCTGTATTGTAATATACTCAAATCACTAAGTGCAGAAAAGCACATAATGTGGAAGGACCTGTCTGTGGTGATGTCACAACCATGTGACCATAATGGGTGGAGCTAAGTCCATGGTTATGATATCACAACAGGTCCTTCCATATTATGTGTATTTCTGCACTTAGTGATGTGAATATATTACAATGCAGGGAGCGTGACTACACTTTAATAACTGCAGTGGATTAATGTGACTGTTACCAGCTGAAGAACCACCCCGATGACTGTCCTGTGAAGATGCATCTAAGCATCTAAAGTGCTTTTGTATGATAAAAGCCAGGTTTGAGATTGTCAAAGTGTGAAATTGGGGGTGGTTTAAAAACAAAAAAGGACATGACAGATTCCCTTTAACCCCTTCATGAGCGGGGAATTTTTCATTTTTCATTTTCGTTTTTTGCTCCCCTGCTTCCAAGAGCCATAACTTTTTTATTTTTCCGTCAATATAGACATATGATGGCTTGTTTTTTGCGGGACGAGATGTACTTTCATATGCAATCATTTATTTTACCATATAGTGTACAGGGAAATTGCAAAAAAATTCTAAATGCAGTGAAATTGCAAAAAAAGTGCAATGACACGATTGTTTTTTAGGTATTTTAGTCACCATGTTCACTGTATGGTAAAACTGACATGAAGAGTTGATGCCTTGGGTCGGTACAAGTTCGTAGACACCCAACATGCATACCTTTATTGGTATCTAGGTGGTGAAAAAAAATTCAGAAGTTTGCAAAAAAACAAAAACGCCATGTTCTGCGACCCGTAGCGTCCTCATTTTTCAGGTTCTGGGGCTGTGTGACAGCTTATTTTTTGCGTCTTGAGCTAACGTTTCTAATTATACCATTTTTTGGGGATCCGCAGTTTTGATTGCTCGTTATTACATTTTATAACAATGTTGCGGCGACCAAGAAAACGGAATTTTGACGTTTGGACCATTTTTCTGTTACGGAGTTTACGGCTCTCATTAACGGATTTAATATGATGATAGATCGGGCAATTCTGAACGCGGCGATACCATACGTGTATTTTTTATTTTGTTAATACTTTTATTGTGATTGGGGGAAAAGGGAGGTGATTTGAACTTTTATGTATTTTTTTTTTATAGGTTTTTAAAAACTTTATTAATCAATTCATTCTTATTTTTACACTTCCTCTTTAAGAAGCACCTTGCTACACAATCCGATCGCTTCTGGGAGATCTCCCAGAATCGCGGCCGCGTTGTGGTTGGCAGCGCCTGCCAACCACTACACGTAACTGCGCTCTGACAGCATCCGGGGTCTAGCCAGGACCCCGAGCTGTCACGTAAGCGCCGGAGATCCCGCGATACTATCGTGGGATCTCCGGAGCAGTCGGGGAACAGCGCGTTCCCTGCCGTGGCCGCCTTGGATCCCGCTGTCAGCGATTGACGGCGGGATCCAAGGGGTTAACAGCGCCGATCGGATCCCGGATCCGATCGGTGCTGTTACCCCAACATGTCGGAGCTTTGATGTGAGCGCCACGCCGGAGCTCACATCAAAGCCCCCTTACCGGCCCAGGACGTTGTACAAAGTTCTGTGTCATCAAGGAGTTAAAGAATGGTCCTTGATTGCAATACAACCCACAGTGTATAGCAAATAGTGAAAATGTTTGTTTTACTTGATACTCTGCATTTATGTAAAGCCAAGAATTGCAGTAAAAAAAGGCCAAAATTATCTGTCCACGTCTCATTTTATACTATAGCATTCTAGTGTGAATATAACCCCTACAAGCTTTAAAACCAAATGGAATCTATGATCTGAGCCTGAAATCTCACTTATATTATTTGCACACTGCTAAAGATAAACGTGTTTTATGATACTTTTACGAATGCATCTGAAATGGAATTACGCCAGTCAGAAACTCTTTTATTTTTTATTTTTTTTATTTTTAAATGGCTGAGTTGATGATTACCTTAGCTACATCAAGGATTCCATTCCATTTTCTCATGTGCATGCCCTTTGAGGAATGAACCTTGAGTTGCCTGTTCCGAGGTTTTAGAGAGACTAATAAAATTGATACAGTGTTCGAGCCAAGTGGTTCGTGTGTGTCATCAAATCTTGTGTTCCAGTTTTCTACTTTAAAAATAGGTTAAGAGAGAAAACATATGCTCTTCATTATATGACTGTCATAAATGCCACTACAACCACACTGAGTGAAGATTTAATACTATGGATTCAAAGATTTAAAAAAAAAAAAAAAAACATACCGTCTTATCATCTTATAGAAAGGTGCTGTCATATGAGAAAACATTATTGCAGTGAAATTTTTTTTGAGTCAGTATCCTCCATATCATAGTATATATTGTTAAAGAATATTTTATTTGTATACAGTAGGCATACAAAATTCATTGCTGATGAATTTCTTAGTATATATTTATAATGGAAAACTCTGCTTTTCTATGTAGCAAAGACTGGAAAATAAAATTTAAAAGTTGTGATCACTACAGCCACCAATAGAGGGAGCTGAGGAGTTTCTTGTCTAATGACTGTAGGCAATACACATATTTCCTTTAATGGCGGCTGCAGGTTGTTCGCATATTAGCTTTTAAAGAGCACAATTTTGCAAAAAAAAAGGTAAAGACATGGCCATAATAGTGCTGACATAAAGATTACATTTTTACCTTAGTGAAGAAATAATCTTTTGTAATCAGCAATTAAAGGAGTTGTCTGGGCTTTTTGGGCCATTTCTATGTGTATGCAGGTTGCAAAATGTTGACAGTTTGTAATATACGTACTGTCAACATTTTGCATAGTCTCCCAGATATCACCTAGTTGCGGCAGCCAGAGAACGTCCATGGGGCGTGTTTGTGTTGGAGAATGCATGGAAATGCAGAACTAGATGTTACGCCCAGACTGCAACAAACATGCCCCTTCCCCCAGTCTACTGTACACCTGGCCACCCCCAGACTGCTACAGACCAGCCCCAACCACTAATGTAACCCCCACGCCCATTGTACACAGCGGTCTCCTGCTCCACTGACACACTGTGCCAAATCTGCAGTTGTCAAGTAGATTCGGTACACTGTCAGTGCAGGAGGGGACCACTGGATATGTGTGCGCTCACCCTGTGGCCGTTGTCAGTAGAGCCGAGGTCCGCAGCCTGAGTCTCTGTGCCCTGGAGATGCTGCTCTCTATACCTCCTCTACCATAGAGCGGGACACAGAGCCGGCGGTGTCGGTCCCCTCTATAACGCAGCCGCCGGCTCTATGCCCCGCTCTATGGTACAGGAGGCATAGAGAGGAGCATCTCCAGGGCACATAGACACAGGCTGAGGACGTTGGCTCCACTGACAATGGCCACAGGGTTAGCACACATATATGCAGCGGTCCCCTCCTGCGCTGACAGTGTGCCGAACTACTTCACATCTGTGAATTCAGCACAGTGTGTCTGTGGAGCAGGGGACTGCTGTCTACAATGGGGTTGGTGATGACATTAGGAGCTGGGGCGGGCCTGTAGCATCTGGGAGTGGTCAAGCATACAGTAGACTGGGGGAGGGGGCATGCTTATTGGAGTCTAGGCGTAATGTCCAGTTCTGCATTTCCGTGAAAGCTCCAACTCAAACACGCCCCTGGATGTTCCCTGGCTACCGCAAATAGGTGATATTTGGGTAACTATGCAAAATGTTGACAAGATGTATATTAAAAACTGTCAACATTTTGCAGCCTGGATATATATAGAAATTATCCAAAAAACCCAGAGAACCCCTTTAAAGTTTTCTGTTAATGAGATTTCAGTGCACAGGGCGGGCCTATGCATTGGGTTTTCTCCTCCTTCTCTGACCTTTCCGCCTGCCTCTGGTGTTTGAGATTTTGTTCCAGGGCCATTAGTGCCACAAACAGTGCATGCACAGTGTGATTTCCCAGCTGGTCTTCAAGTAAATGATGTAGGGGCAAACACTGAGGTCTCGGCTCAATGATACCGCTAAAAGACATTACTGAGCTAATATTTTAATCTGCACATGCTCTGCCCCAGTGCCATTTTATTGAACACCAGCTGGGAAATCTGACCATGCACCGCCCACGACAATGACAGCACTAGCGCAACATTTCAAACTGAACACGGGTCACTGAACCAATAGTAAAAAATGGACAGTTGCACTCTGCAGTGCTAAAGCATGCAACCATTAAATAAGGGACCCTCATTACTGCTATTTAAAATAGAAGAACATAGCTACCGTATATACTCGTGTATAAGCCGACCTGTGTATAAGCTGACCCCCCTACTTTTGCCCCCAAAACCTGGGAAAACCTATTGACTCGTGTATAAGCCAAGGGTGGACCCCAGCACAGGTATACAGCCCCCAGCAGTGTGGTATACAGGCCCCCCCAGTGGTATACAGGCCTCCCCAGTGGTAGTATACAGCAGCCTCCCCAGTGGTAGTATACAGCAGCCTCCCCAGTGGTATATACAGGCCCCAGCAGTATATACAGCAGCCCCAGTGGTATACAGCAGCCTCCCCAGTGGTATATACAGGCCCCAGCAGTATTACAGCAGCCTCCCCAGTGGTATATACAGGCCCCAGCAGTATATACAGCAGCCCCAGTGGTATACAGGCCTCCCCAGTGGTAGTATACAGCAGCCTCCCCAGTGGTAGTATACAGCAGCCTCCCCAGTGGTATATACAGGCCCCAGCAGTATATACAGCAGCCCCAGTGGTATACAGCAGCCTCCCCAGTGGTATATACAGGCCCCAGCAGTATTACAGCAGCCTCCCCAGTGGTATATACAGGCCCCAGCAGTATATACAGCAGCCCCAGTGGTATACAGCAGGCTCTCCAGTTGTATATAAAGGCCCCAGCAGTATTACAGCAGACTCCCCAGTGGTATATACAGGCCCCAGCAGTATATACAGCAGCCCCAGTGGTATACAGCAGCCTCCCCAGTGGTATATACAGGCCCCAGCAGTATGTACAGCAGCCCCAGTGGTATACAACAGCCTCCCCAGTGGTATATACAGGCCCCAGCAGTATATACAGCAGCCCCAGTGGTATATACAGGCCCCAGTGGTATATACAGGCCCCAGCAGTATATACAGGCCCCAGTGGTATGTACAGGCCCCAGTGGTATATACAGGCCCCAGTGGTATATACAGGCCCCAGTGGTATACAGGGCCCCCCCTTGCTGCCGCACACCTGTAAAATAATACATCATTATACTTATCCCTGTCGCTGTCGCCGCCGCCGCTCTGACACCGCGCTCCTCCGGGTCTTCAGGCTTCTTCCTATTTGTGACCGGCGGGCGCAGGCAATGACGTCATTGCCTGTGCACTGGAGGAGGAAGCATGAAGAAGCAGGAAGAAGCCTGAAGACCCGGAGGAGCGCGGTGTCAGAGCGGCGGCGGCGGAGACGACAGCGACAGGGATAAGTATAATGATGTATTACTTTACAGTAGTGATGGGCGAGTCCTAAATTACTCAGAATCGCTTGACTCTAGCAAGTCCGAGCCCGGAACTCACTACTTGTTGCGAGTCTAGCGAGTCCAATGTTAATGAATGGGGAAGCGAGTAATAGCGAGTAATGTGCGATTTGCAAATCGCAGATGTGTCTCGGAAAGCGCTCGCATTGCCGTTTTGGAAACCCCACTCTCAACAGTTTTTTGCTGCTGTGTCCGAGGCCAAACTCGCATGTGTTTGTCTTATTTGCAGATAGGAGAGCAGCAACGCATTGGTCTGCCACAGAGAAAATAAAGCTGAAGGAGTTATTATGACCCAAAATCTATCAGGTGCAAAAAAATAAGAAATAGTACCTCAGCTAAGGGTACTTTCACACTAGCGTTTATTTTAAATCACGGCAGATGCGGTGAAAAAACCGCATCTGCCACGATTACCGCATACCGGCTGCCCTTGAGGCACGGTTGCAGCACAGTTGCGGCAAGCCCCATACAATGTATAGGCGGGCTTGCGGCTGGTGTGGCAAGTGCAGGCGGTATGCGGTAATCGCGGCAGATGCGTTTTTTTTTCACCACATCTGCCGCGATTTCAAATAAACGCTAGTGTGAAAGTACCCTAAGCTTCTGACTTCAGCTATTAGGAAAGCTGAGTGAGTAAGCTAAGCTATGAGGTTGGTCCTGTGTGCACTGTAAGGCTGCTCCTCCCTGCCTGCCTGCCTGCCTACAGTCCTCTACACAGTACTCCTCTGTCCTCCTGGTAGCTCTCAGAAGAGCTGTTTGGGTTAAATATAAGGAATCTTGAAGTTTCCCTGCACTTACTGACACTCCCTATGACCTGCTCCAGCATCTACCTCACCCTGCACTAGGCTCAGATCGTCACAGGAATTTGGAGGAAATGGCAGTGGCAAGGCTTATATATAGCCTCGCCTCTCATACATGACATAGGCATCACGATGGACAGAAGCCAATCACAGTCCTGCCACAACCAACATGGCTGTGGCATTACTGAATATGATTGGCTAACATGCTTGTCCATCTTCACAAGTTTTCTGACCTAACACGCTAGGCTGTCTCGGAAGCTTTGTCGGAACATAACAGATGTATTCGCGAGTCCCGAATACAGTATACAGGACTCGGATTCGTAGACTCGCTCAGACTCGCTCAGACTCACTGCTGACAGCGGGTATCCGTGAAGCGGTGCGATTGTTTAAACGATTTGGGGAGATTCAAGCTACATAGCGATGTGATATAGCGCGTCTAGCGAGTGAGACAAAGTAAACTCTGACAAAGCTAGGATTGCCATTGACTTGCATTGGACTCGTTACTGTGCGAGTAATCGCTGGGAAACTCGCAGAGTACCGAGTCCTGCGAGTCCCTTACTACTCGCCGAGTAACGAGTCCTAGCGAGTAGACTCGCCCATCCCTACTTTACAGGTGTGCGGCAGCAAGGGGGGCCCTGTATACCGATGGGGGGGGGCAGCCTGTATACTGTATACACCTATGACTCGTGTATAAGCTGAGGAGGGGACTTTTCAGCACATTTTTTGTGCTGAAAAACTCGGCTTATACACGAGTATATACGGTAATTAGGTAATATGACCAGTTTATGACAGCCCAGCAGCCAACGACAAGGCATACGTCTATGAAAGGACTCTGTGTGCTAAAAGCCTACACGTTTTATGGACAGACAGGAACCTGATAAATAGAAAACTACCAAAAGCTAGTGGGAGGAGTACTTAGTCAGAATGAATGAACTACAATGTGAAATAAAAACCTGACCTGCACATCCTAACAGACACATTTTAACACATGCAAACCATAAATACAAAAAACTAAAAAATAGAGAGCTGTACTCTGTAGTGTTAAAGCATAAAAACATTAAAGGAATCTGTAGGCAGGTTTTCGCTATTTCATTGGACAGTAATATAATGAAGGCAAAGAAAGTCTGAAACCAATGAGGTATCACATAGATTTTTGGTTGAAGTTGTTCTCACAAAATCAAAGAATTTATTATCAAGAAAACAGCAGAGCTGAGAGAGCTGCCCCCGCCCACACCAGACTGTCAAATGTGCATTTACTGTGAGGTGTCAATCACAGCAGGGGGGCGTGTCAGACTGCCGTGAACATGACTTTCTAGTCCTGCAATGTTAATCATAGAGCAATGACTTTAAGTAAACAATTGCAATGACCTTAATAAAAGAAGCACAGCTGCTTTTTGTTTTCTAACCTTTCAGCATGCTGTCCTCTGCGAAAATCCTGCTGACAGATTCCCTTTAAATAAGGGAATTGTGGACCTGCAATACTGCTACTGAAAATGGAAAAATTGAGATAGTTAGCTCATAATGTGACCATTTTATGAGTCCCCAGCTGGCAACGACAAGGCATATGATATGTCTCTAACTGGACTGAAAGCAGACAGGAACCTGCTTAACTGAAAACTGCTTAAACCTGGTCGGAGGAGTGTTCAATCAGAACTACAATGTGAAATGAAAAAGTGACCGGCACATCCTAACAGAGAATTGTGAACAGGTGCAAATTGTAAATATAATAAACTAAAAAATAGACAGCTGCCAGATAAAGGCATATCATGGAGAGCACCAGGCAAAGATATGCACCTTGTTGTTGGCTGCTGGGCTCTCCTAAACTGGCCACTTCATGTGCTAAGTATCTCAATTTTTCTATTTTCAATAGCAGTAATAATTCAGCCCATAAGTCCTTTATTTCCTCTTTGCTTGCATTAGCACTACATAGTGCAGGTGTGTATTTTTTGATTTATTGTATTGATGTTTGCATCTACTAACATTTCTCTATTATGGTGTGCATAAATGCCATGATCTGTCCATCACTACCGGGGGAAGGCTTTGCGGCTAAAGAAGAAGGAGACAACTCAATTCACAGACATTGTGAAACGAAATCTAATTATCAGAAAACTTCACCAAATATATCAATTTATTATTATTTATTGTCATTAACGAGCAAAATTGTAATTGTAATTACAGGCTCTCATTAAATCTATTTACGGTAAAACATTGTTATAAAAAACTGAACTCTGACCACATTAACTCTTGGAGACACATCTCTTTTTTTTTATAAGTCTATACGAGTATATTTTTAAAATTTTCCAACCAGTCTTTGCAGACCATGTATAGAGTTTTTCTTATGTCCCTTTTTTGCTCACTTCTTTTGGAGCAGACACATCTTGATTTCTGCCTTTCCTTCTGGATCAGACAATTAGTGAATACATTGAAAAGCGTCCTTGATTGATTATACCCATGGGAGCATTTATTTTTAGAGGCATTGTAAGGAGTGAGACAAAGTGTCATGTTCCCCCTTCAGATGTAAGGAAAAAGGTGTATCACGGTCCGCGCTGCTGTGTCAAAAATTCACGGAGAAGACAGTGCTTCAATAAAACATCCTTTATTCTTCCTGCCCTACGCGTTTCGAAGCCACCTCTGAGCTCCTTCCTCAGGGACATTCCCCTGAGGAAGGAGCTTAGAGGTGGCTTCGAAACGCGTAGGACAGGAAGAATAAAGGATGTTTTATTGAAGCGCTGTCTTCTTCGTGAATTTTTGACACAGCAGCGCAGACCGTGATACACCTTTTTCCTTACATCTGATACCAGTGTTCCACGTCCTGTGGTAGGTGGAGGTCCAGCGGCAGCTGTATTTCTGGCGCTCCAGCCGGTTGTGGGTTTACACAACCCAGCAAGGTGAGTGGACAGTACACATCACCTTTTTCAACAAGTGTCATCATTGATAGGGCACTATTCTGCGCCTCGCTTTGTCTCCTTGTGTTTACACAATGTTCCCCCTTCAACACACCAATTGCATTACAATTGTTTAAATGTAAAGTGTAATGTGTCCTATGTTATTGTTGTGATATGTAATGTCAATTGACATGGTAATTTGTAATGTGAACTGTAACGTTCACTTTTGTAATGTTCTGCACTGTACTTTGATGAAAGCTTTGTTCTGCCCAGCAACAGGCAGTAGGTACAGAAACAATAGAGAATTTTCTGATAGAACATCAGATAGGGCCCAGCGTGTGGCAGAGACAGACCTAGGGTTTGAATAGTTTACTGAGCCACATTACACGGGTGTTCATGGAGCGAGTGGAGCCAAGACAAAATATAGTGAGATATTGATGAAAGAATGACAGAGTTACAGAGTGATCTTTGGGAGTTGGGTCAAATAACTGACTGGAGGAATGAGTGATTGAGCGAAAAGGATTATTGTTCAGGATGGAACAGAATTTGAAATAATGTGAGCAACCGGGAGGGAGTTCTCTTAGAAACAAAGAGCTTGATGCTAGGTGTGGCCATATTAACAATATTCCTTTATGAGGGAGAAGACACAGAACCACGGGTAGAAAATATGACTTTCATAGACTGTACTGTGGTGCTAGGCTGGGTAGTGGTGGAATGAGCAGGACTAGTGGAATCAGGAATTGAAGTGAAGAAAGTGTGTATGGAAATGCTCTCTGATAAGGTCATGCTTTGGTGTATGGATGCCTATTGTGAGGTACTATGGTGGGGTGATGATGGGAATGGTATAGAAAGAAGGCTATAGAGTTAAGGAGAGGGGTCACCTCCTGACACTCACTGGAGGCTGAACCCTGTGCTCCCTAACATCCCTATATGAGTCCTTCTCCCCATTCGCCATCTCATGTCTAGCCTTCACTTGCCCTGAACTAACCCTGGTTAGTGTGCAGGCCGACGAGGACATAAAAGGATATAATACAAAAACTCCCCAATTGTATTTTGCAACCAGCTTCAATAGTCACCACTTTAACTTTGTCGAGAGACAGGCTCCTTCAACAATGGTTAACATAGAAGAGATTCTATCACCGGCATCAGCTTACCAGTCATGTGACTATTTATAGTGAAGGTAAGGAGTTAAAAAAAGGCTCTGCCTGAGACTAGACTGCAAAACGTCACCAGACAGGAAAGGTAGCATTAAAACGGGGAAACAGGGGGGCGCTCATAGAGTAAAACCTGGTGGTCTAATGGTGTATATACTAGTTACAAGATACCACACACCTGTCTACCACATAACAAAAATCTAAAATTCCACCAAAAACATAAGGAATTTATATTTTCTGAATAGGTGTACTATGCATGTGACTAATAGACGGACTATCTATCTATCAGGACCAGTCGCTGGAACACTATTGGAAGCAAGAAGAAAAAATGTGACTACAAATCCAATTTATATGCAAACGTGAAAAACTTTCATTAGAATCAGGAGCGGTACAGGCTAACTCAATCCAGCATGGCAGAGTTGTAGTGCATTCACAGAGTGTGGACAGTTACATTGATACAAAAAATATTTGATTAGTGCGACTGGGGTAAATTATACTAAAGCAAGGCGCGCGGCTTGCATTCACTGTATCGATCCTGATTCTAATTTTTTCACGTTTGCATATAAATTGGATCTGTAGTCACATTTTTTCTTCTTGATTCCAATGGTGCATATACTAGAGCGGTGATACATTCACCTATCCAGGTTGCGCACCATTGCATAACCCCAGGAAGAGCTTATGATTAGACTGGAGTCGGCCGCCGGGTTGTGGTATGTGGAATCCAAGCGGTCATGTGACTGGAAACAACCGGAACAACCGGAAACAAGCATGTGTAGCACTGTTTATTGATACTAATCCTCTGTCCCCTTCTGGGTGCCCAGCATTCCATCTGACCACAATTTTTCTTCATTTGTATAACTCCCCTCCTCCAGGGTTGTGGGTGGAGCAGTACGAGCATCTACACTAGGAGAGCTGCAGGACCTTCGGTGATGTGTTTCCAGTCACATGACTCCTTGGATTCCACTCCCCACAACCCGGCGGCCGACTCCAGTCTAATTACAAGCTCTTCATGGGGTGCAAGTGTGCAAAACCCGGATACTGTTCTGCCTGACTGCAATTGTTCTTCATTTGTATACCAGACAGGAAAGGGTCCTTAATCTCTACAGCACCAAAAGAGTTTAAATACATTTAAAAACAAGTATGGACCTGATCCATTAGGCATAGCAACCGTCAGGTCCAAGACTCATCATAGGTCTCCCAAGGATGGAAGACATCCGTGACATATAATAAAACATACGAGAAGACTTGTGCCCACTAACTAATGTACACAGTTATTGTCAAGTTTCTGCCTTTTCAAAGAACTTTTGGTCTCTCTCTATGAACTGGTTATTATCTGCTCCTGGCCAAGGGAAGCCATAATGTGGCCCGAAAACGCAAATTGTATCATTAATGCAAAATTTCACACCCAGCCAGAGCCTCCATCTTCATGTAATGTACTGGGGTGCGAAGACCTCACCATGACTACCATCCCGTGTCATGTTACAGCATACTCTACTTTTTCTGTAACACGGGTGCAGAAAGCAGAATTTCTGGCTTTTTTAGAAATATTACAAGTATTAGTCAGCTATATTCATTCTGGAGAAATGTATCTCACTGTTCCTTTAAGAACTGTCATTGAGCTTTTAAATAGCTGTCACCTTCAAATGATCTTGATGCATTCATGTTGTGCATCTTCTTGCACCATTCCCCATATCCATTGATTTTTCATTTTAGTCTCCCTGTTGCTCAGTTACTAGGCCATATGTTTTATTATCAGGCAAAGTGTACACATTTCCACAGACTGATATAAAAATTGAGCAAAGGAATGATTTAAGAAAGTAGATAAAGCGCGTGGATAAGGCAAACAGAATGGCAAATCAGCCCACTTTCTCTGTTCAAGAAGAAGCTTAGGTAAAAAAACATTTGTTTCATGTCTCCTCTTAATCCTATTTTATATTGACATTCTATTGCGAGTATGAACTTCTTTACTTACCTACAAAAGTACAATGAAGAAGTACAATACTTATCATTGTTTATATATGTGATCTTTGCTGAAAGGCTTGTGCATAGAGCAAGGGCTGTACAGCTTAAGTAAAGATCCAACAGCCTCCTTGTGCTGCGTAAAAACCCATTGGGCGCCATATACATGGAGATATTCTCGGCTTGAGATGAAATTGCACTGAATCACATGCAATAAAGCACATAAAGTGCAAAATGTGCAGAATGAGAGCTTTCCAGGGGCACTGAAAGGATCTATAAATCTATGCAGGACTTGTCACCATGTAAGAAGGGGCCAGGCATTTGTGTTCGTAATTTATTCCTACTATTACCCCTGAGTAATCAGATTTTTATTTAATTTTTTTTAATACTTTTTTTATCTGCTTTAGGCTTGGGTCACATTTGGGAGGTTGCATCCATTTGAGGAATGCATTAAAGGATGCTTTTTTTCTCCTTACCATTTCCATAACATGTGTGCTAACTCTTAACGCATGCATTTCCCATAAAATACCAGGTTAAAAAAACGCATGCATTTTCAATAATGGATCCAAAAATGCTGCAGATCGCGTTTTTTTAGTGCACTACCAAAAACGCATAGCGTCAAACACATTGCACTTGTGCAATGCGGTTTTTGCATTGGAGCCTATGGGTGCGCTAATGCATGCATTTTTACACATTTTCACATGAAAATAACACATGCATTTAGCAAATGGATGACGCAAGTCTGACCCTAGCCTTATGATTCCACAGATATGGGCTCTTTTACTTTGTGCTAATTTTTATGATCTTTACCTAGGTAATGTTGCTCATAGGGTAATAAAGCCTCCTGAAAATCCTGTGAGTAAAGGCCCTGTTACACCTAGTGACATTCCATCGATCCCGACAACGATATGACCTGGCAGGGATCGCTAGAATGTCACAAAGTGGTCGCTGGTAAGATGCCACACAGGCAGATCTACTCACCGATGCAGCAATCCCCGACGATTGTTAGGATCTGTCACTTTCATGGGCGTAGCATGAAGATCGTTGGTCGTTTTCCCTGTCACATACACTGATGCAGCATGCCCAGCGAGAGACTAACGATGAAAAAATGGTCCAGGCCATTCTGTAACGATCAGCATTCTCACAGGGAGGAGCCGCTCGCTGCTACGTATCACATGCAGCGACATCGCTGGCGAGGTCGCCGCAACATCACAAAACCTGTTAATGTAATATAATGTACATGTATGTGATCTTTCTCCACATGTGGCAGATAATGACTGTGTTAAATCTGTCTTTAAAGGGAACAACCACCAGGATTTAGTGCTATGCAGCAGGTGATTGACGTGTGCAGCATGACACCACTATTTGGTTTTTATTTCTCCCCTGTGGGTTTGTCTTTTAGCTGTAAGCTGAACCCCCTTCCTCTTTCCTCTCATCCAGACTTTACTTTCACTATCATGTTACTGGAAGATAGTGAAAGTAAAATGAAAGTCTGGATGAAAGGGGGGTTGACTTAGAGCCGAAAGACAAGCCCACAGGGGATTAATAAAGAAAAACCCAGTCAATCACCTGCTACATAGCTATAAATCCTAGTGGTTGGTTCTCTTTAACAGCAAAAGCTAGTGTTGCGTTCAGCAGATACCATTTATTTGCCGTTGTCAATCTCTGTTAACATTAAAAACTAAGGCCACATGCAAACATTGAACATTTGGAGAGTTTTTTACCTCAGTATTTGTTGCCAAAACCAGGAGTGGGTGATAAATACAGACGTGTTTCTATTATACTTTTCCTCTGATTGTTCCACTCCTGTTTTTTTTGGCTACAAATACTGAGGTAAAAAAACTAAAAACTGTTCATGTGGCCAAAAGGTGTTTAGAAATCTATAAAAATTAACCAAATAATTGAATGCCATAACGAGAAAATATGGCCAAAATTACAGAAAAGCCTCACTTCGGATGCTTATTTCTCCCATTAGCAACATGATGAAAACAGATCAAAACATTGTATCTACCCTTAATTGGTAAAGATAAAACCATCACCTTGTTACACATAAAATAAGCCTTAATCCAGCTCAACCAAGGTAAAATAAAAATGTTTTGGGTTTACCGTATATACTCGTGTATAAGCTGAGTTTTTCAGCCCAAAAATTGGGCTGAAAAGTCACCCCCTCGGCTTATACACGGGTCAATACGGTAATCCTATGGTGGGGAGGCTGGAGGAGGCAGTGGGGGGCTGCTGACTGAGCGGCCCGTCACGTGGGGCCGCTCATTAGATATGCACGGCTCCCCCCGCCCATCACAGCGGCAGGGGGAGCCGTGCATACAGCCCCCCAGTGTATACAGCAGCCCCCCAGTGGCACTAGCCCCCCCATCAGTGGAAGAGCCCCCCACACTTTGCAGAGCTTCCCCGCTATCTTACCATCCAGGGTCTTCTTCACCGCGGGTCCAGCAGTCATCATCGCGCGCTGTGTTCCAGTCTCACGTGACCAGGCACGATGACGTCATTCCACTGCGACCGCTGGGTCACATAAGACCGGGAACACAGCGCGCGAGGATGGACTGCAGGACCCGCGGTGAAGAAGACCCTGGATGGTAAGATAATGCAGCGGGGGGGCTCTGCAAAGTGTGGGGGCTCTTCACATGATGGGGGGGCGAGTGCCACTGGGGCTGCTGTATTCCCCTGGGGGCCTGCTGTATATACCCCTGGGGGCCTGCTGTATATACCCCTGGGGGCCTGCTGTATATACCCCTGGGGCCTGCTGTATACCCCTGGGGGCCTGCTGATACCCCTGGGGCCTGCTGAATACCCCTGGGGGCCTGCTTATACCCCTGGGGGCCTGCTGTATACCCCTGGGGCCTGCTTATACCCCTGGGGGCCTGCTTATACCCCTGGGGACCTGCTGTATATCACTGGGGGCCTGCTGTATACCATACTTCTGGAGCCTGTATACCACTGGGGGGCCTGTATACCTCACTGCTTGGGGCTGTGTACCTGTCCTGGTGGCTGTATGCCATACTACTGGGGCCTGTATACCACTGGAGGGCCTGTATACCACACTGCTGGGGGCTGTATACCTCAATGCTGGCGGTTGTATACCTGTGCTGGAGTCCACCCTCGGCTTATACACGAGTCAATAAGTTTTCCCAGTTTTTGGGGGCAAAAGTAGGGGGGTCGGCTTATACACGGGTCGGCTTATACACGAGTATATACGGTAATTAAATGGTGAAACAAACCAAAACCTTTTTTATTTTTACTAATATCTGAATTTGTTTCTCCACGTAAAGGAGTATTCCTATGGCATTTATTCTATGATGCTAAGTTATTCAGAATCATTATTCTCCAGATCAGTACAGGTACAGTGGTCCCAAAATTGTACAGATCTTTTTTTTTCTCATTTAAAGTGACTCTGTCACCAGATTTTGGGTTTTAAACTAGATGCACCACCTTCAGCAGCGCCTGTGCAGCATTCTATGAATGTGGCTACTATAACTGGACAGCCCCTGTACACCGAATATATACTTTATAAAAGTCTACCACCATGTATTTTAATTACCTGGTTTTGGTCCAACGGGCTTGATTATCACGCCATCTGCTCCGTCTCTCCACGCTGATTACTATCTTCTCCTTATGGTTGGTGCCTCCTGCGTCATCCACATCGCTGGAGAAGATCTCATGCATGCATACTAAACTCTGCAGCGATGCTGTTCAAGGTGGTGCTTTTAGTTTAAACCACAAAAATCTGGTGACAGGTTCACTTTAAATGAGAAAAAAAAGATCTGTACAATTTTGGGACCACTGTACCTTTACTGATCTGAAGAATCATGGTTCTGAATAATTTTGCACCACAGAATGCATGCCGTAAAAGCATCCGGTACAATTTTGGGACTACTGTACCTGTACTCAGGGTTAAACATATCATTAGTAGGTAAAGGGGGCCCATTTCTATCTCCAAAGCACGAGGAATTGTGCATTATGATGAGCTCTTAGGCTAGGGTCACACTTGCGTTGTGACCCTAGCACAACAGATTGCACATAAAACTTAGCACTTTTGCCTAAAACACATAGCTATGCACTGCCAGAGAACGCTGCCACTAGTAACCCGATGCTTACCTTGACAACATGCTGGGGGTGCACTTTACAACAACGCACAGGAAATGTTGTCTGCAGCATTTCTTGTGCGCCATGCTAAAGCGCACTCCCAGCAGCTTTGTGTTTGGCTTGTTGTCAATACAAGCATCAGGTAACTAGGGGCAGCGTTCTCTGGCAGCGCATAGCATTAACGCTATGCGCTGCTGGGAAAAGTTCTAATATTTAGGCACAACCCGTTAGGCTAGGGTCACAACGCAAGTGTGACCCTAGCTTTAGGCTGTAAAGGGCCCAGCTATTGCTCTTGCCCTGGGGCCCCTTTCTGTCTGTTTCTGCCAGTGCCTGTACTGAACTTGAGAATCATGATTCTTAATAATTTTGTATTATAGAATGCATGCTATGAAAGCACCCCCCATAAAACAAGATGGAATTGTAATTTTTCTACAGTTTGATCGCACTTGCTTTTTTGTTCAGCGCATTAAATGTTGAAATAAATAATTTTATTTGAAACAAAAACACTTCTTGCAAGAGATCAAGCCCTGATATGACTATACCAATGAAAAAATAAGAAAGTTATGGCTCTTGAAAATCGGATGGAAAATACTAAAATAGGCTGTTGAGGGAAGTGTTTAAAAGGGTTGTCCAGTCTTAAGCTACAAGTCTGCAGTCACTCTATGTATTATTCTATGTAACTGCAGTTTTGAATCCTTACATTGTGCGCACTACATGCTGCGAGAATTATCTGGAGCAGTGGGTGCGTGACCGCAATATATAATTTCATACATCCGGTCACATGCCGACTAGACTGCATTTGACCTCCCTCAAATCAAGTTTATTGAGCGAGGCCAGATACAGTGTAGTTAGGGATGGGCGAATCTACTCGCTAGGACTCGTTACTCGGCGAGTAGTAAGGGACTCGCAGGACTCGGTACTCTGCGAGTTTCCCAGCGTTTACTCGCACGAGTCCAATGCAAATCAATGGCAAACGCTGACAAAACTAGGATTGCCATTGTTTGCATTAGACTCGGCTACTGTGCCAGTGATAGAAGGGAAACTCGCAAATAACTGCTGTTACATTGCGAGCCGAGTCCAGCTGTCTTCTCTGTGCAGCTCCAGGGTCCTAGAGCCCGCCTGCTCACAGAGATGATGTAGCAGTGCTGAGATTGTTCTCAGTCTGCTCATTCCCTGTGCATAGACATCTATATCTATGCACAGGGGATGTAGCAGAGAAGACATAGCGTTTTGGACTACGTCGGACGGAAGAGGATTTTTTTAATTAAAGATGGAGTCCCTAATGGCTTTTTTTTTATTTCAAATAAAAAATTTTCTCTGTGTTTTTTTTAACCCTTTATTGGAGATTCTTAGTGGCTGGGTCAAACGTGGCCTGACATTAAGAATCTCGGGCTTAATACCAGCTTGTATAACAAAGCTGGTATTAACCCCTTTATTACCCAGCGTGCCACCGCCACTAGGGCCGCTGGAAGAGCGGGGTTCAGCGCCAGAGGATGGCGCTTCAATGAACGCGCCATCTTCTGGGGCGGCTGTGGGCTGCAATTTTCAGCGGGTGGTGCCCAGAAAGCTTGGGCATCCCTGCGCTGCGGATTCCAGCCACCAGCTGCTTAGCTGTACCTGGCTAGACATAGAAATTGCGCGGAGCCCCACGCTTTTTTTTTATTATTTTTTCATGATTTCAGAGTCTCAGAGTCAGAGTCTCAGAGTCATAGTCTCAGAGTCAGAGTCTCAGAGTCAGAGTCAGAATCTCAGAGAGTCAGAGTCAGAATCTCAGAGAGTCAGAGTCAGAATCTCAGAGAGTCAGAGTCAGAATCTCAGAGAGTCAGAGTCAGAGTCAGAATCTCAGAGAGTCAGAGTCAGAATCTCAGAGAGTCAGAGTCAAAATCTCAGAATCTCAGAGTCCAGAATCTTCAGAGTCTCAGAGTCTCAGAGATCAGATCAGAGGTCAGAGTCTCTCAGAGAGTCAGAGTCAGAATCTCAGAGAGTCAGAGTCAGAGTCAGAATCTCAAGAGTCAGAGTCAGAATCTCAGAGTCAGAGTCAGAGAATCTCAGAGGTCAAGTCAGAATCTCAGAGATCAGAGTCGAATCAGAGAGTCAGAGTCAGAATCTCAGAGATTCAGAGTCAGAATCTCAGAGTCAGAGTCAGAGTCAGAATCTCAGAGAGTCAGAGTCAGAATCTCAGAATCAGAGTCAGAATCTCAGAGATCGAGTCAGAATCTCAGAAGTCTAGCAGAATCTCAGAGTCAGAGTCAGAATCTCAGAACTCAGAGTTCAGATTCAGAGTAAGTCTCAGAGAGTCAGAGTCAAGCGAATCTCAGAGGTCAAGGTCAGAATCTCAGAGAGTCTCAGAGTCAGAATCTCAAGAGTCAGAGTCAGAATTCAGAGTCAGAGTCTCAGAATCATCAGAGTCAGATCTCAGAGTTCAGAGTCTCAGAGAAGTCAGTCAGGGTCGTCAGAATCCAGAGATCTCAGAGTCTCAGAGATTCAGAGTTCAGAGTCAGAATCTCAGAGAGTCAGAGTCAGAATCTCAGAGAGTCTCAGAGTCAGAATCTCAGAGTCTCAAAAGTCAGAATCTCAGAGAGTCAGAGTCAGAATCTCAGAGATTTCAGATCAGAATCTCAGAGAGTCAGAGTCAGAATCTCAGAGTCTCAGAGAGTCAGAGTCAATCTCAGAATCTCAGAGAGTCAGAGTCAGATCTCAAGAGTCCAGAAGTCAGAATCTCAGAGAGTCAGAGTCAGAATCTCAGAGAGTCAGAGTCAGAATCTCAGAGAGTCAGAGTCAAAATCTCAGAATCAGAGTCTAGAATCTCAGAGTCTCAGGTCTCTAGAGTCTCGATCAGCAGAGAGTCAGAGGATAGATCAGAGTCAGAATCTCAGAGTCATCAGAGTTCAGAATCCAGAGTCAGAGTCAAAATCTCAGAATCAGAGTCAGAGTCAGAGAGTCTCGATAGAGAGTCAGATCAGAGTCAGAAGTTCAGTAAGTCTCAGAGAGTCAGAGTCAGAGTCAGAATCTCAGAGGTCTCAGAGTCAGAATCTCAGAGTCTCAGAGTAGTCAGAATCTGAGAGTCAGAAGTTATCAGAGTCAGAATTCAGAGTCTCAGAGAGTAGAGTCAGAGTCAGAATCTCAGAGAGTCAGAGTCAGAATCTCAGAGTCAGATCGATCAGATCTCAGATCATTCAGAGTCTCAGAGTCAGAGTCAGAATCTCGAGAGAGTCAGAGTCAGAATCTCAGAGAATCAAAGTCAGAATCTCAGAGTCAAAGTCAGAATCTCAGAGAGTCAGAGTCAGAATCTCAGAATCTCAGAGTCTCAGAATCTCAGAGTCTCAGAGTCTCAGAGAGTCAGAGTCAGAGTCCAAAATCTCAGAGTCTCAGAGAGTCAGAGTCAGAATCTCAGAATCTCAGAGTCTCAGAATCTCAGAGTCTCAGAGTCAGAGTCAGAATCTCAGAGAGTCAGAGTCAGAATCTCAGAAAGTCAGAGTCAGAATCTCAGAGAGTCAGAGTCAGAATCTCAGAGAGTCAGAGTCAGAATCTCAGAATCTCAGAGTCTCAGAATCTCAGAGTCTCAGAGAGTCAGAGTCAGAATCTCAGAGAGTCAGAGTCAGAATCTCAGAGAGTCAGAGTCAGAATCTCAGAATCTCAGAGTCTCAGAATCTCAGAGAGTCAGAGTCAGAATCTCAGAGAGTCAGAGTCAGAATCTCAGAGAGTCAGAGTCAGAATCTCAGAGTCAAAGTCAGAATCTCAAGAGAGTCAGAGTCAGAGTCAGAATCTCAGGTAGTCAGAGTCAAAATCTCAGAGTCTCAGAGTCAGAGTCAGAATCTCAGAGTCTCAGAGTCAGAATCTGAGAGTCAGAGTCAGAATCTCAGAGAGTCAGAGTCAGAATCTCAGAATCTCAGAGTCTCAGAATCTCAGAGAGTCAGAGTCAGAATCTCAGAGAGTCAGAGTCAGAATCTCAGAATCTCAGAGTCTCAGAGAGTCAGAGTCAGAGTCAGAATCTCAGAGTCTCAGAGAGTCAGAGTCAGAATCTCAGAGTCTCAGAAACTCAGAGTCTCAGAGTCAGAGTCAGAATCTCAGAGAGTCAGAGTCAGAATCTCAGAGAGTCAGAGTCAGAATCTCAGAATCTCAGAGTCTCAGAATCTCAGAGTCTCAGAGAGTCAGAGTCAGAATCTCAGAGTCTCAGAGAGTCAGAGTCAGAATCTCAGAATCTCAGAGTCTCAGAATCTCAGAGTCTCAGAGTCAGAGTCAGAATCTCAGAGGGTCAGAGTCAGAATCTCAGAGAGTCAGAGTCAGAATCTCAGAGAGTCAGAGTCAGAATCTCAGTCTCAGAATCTCAGAGTCTCAGAGAGTCATAGTCAGAATCTCAGAGAGTCAGAGTCAGAATCTCAGAGAGTCAGAGTCAGAATCTCAGAATCTCAGAGTCTCAGAATCTCAGAGTCTCAGAGTCAGAGTCAGAATCTCAGAGAGTCAGAGTCAGAATCTCAGAGAGTCAGAGTCAGAATCTCAGAGAGTCAGAGTCAGAATCTCAGAGAATCAGAGTCAGAATCTCAGAATCTCAGAGTCTCAGAATCTCAGAGTCTCAGAGAGTCAGAGTCAGAGTCAGAATCTCAGAGTCTCAGAGAGTCAGAGTCAGAGTCAGAATCTCAGAGAGTCAGAGTCAGAATCTCAGAGAGTCAGAATCTCAGAGAGTCAGAGTCAGAGTCGGAATCTCAGAGTCTCAGAGTCAGAATCTCAGAATTTCAGGAAATAATTTAAAAAAAATGCGTGGGGCTCCGCGCAATTTCTATTTCTAGCCAGGTACAGCTAAGCAGCTGGGGTCTGGAATCCGCAGCGCAGGGATGCCCAAGCCTTCTGGGCACCCCCCGCTGCAAATTGCAGCCCGCAGCCGCCCCAGAAGATGGCGCGTTCATTGAAGCGCCATCCTCTGGCGCTGAACCCCGCTCTTCCAGCGGCCCTGGTGGCAGTGGCACGCTGGGTAATAAAGAGGTTAGGGCCAGCTTTGTATTATCAGCTGGCCCTAAGCCCGAAATGTATGGCGGTCACACCAATATTAGACATGACCGCCATGAATTTCTATTAAATTGTTTTAAAAAAAACACGACACAGAGAAAACTTTTTATTAGAAATAAAAAAAAAAGCCATTAGGGACTCCATCTTTAATTAAAAAAATCCTCTTCCGTCCGACGCAGTCCAAAACGCGATGTCCTCTCTGCTCATCCCTGTGCATAGATGTCTATGCACAGGGAATGAGCAGACTGAGAACAATCTCAGCACTGCTACATCAGGCAGCAGGCAGGCTCTAGGACCCTGGAGCTGGCAGCCAGCACACTGAGCAGACAGGACTCTTATCTGTGCGAGTTTCCCAGCGATTACAGTTGCAAAGTAAACGAGTCCAATGCAAATAAATGACAAAACTAGGATTGCTTCAGGCTGAAGCTTCCGAGACACATCTGCGATTTGTAAATCTCACACTATTCGCTATTACTCGCTTCCCCATTCATTAACATTGGACTCCGGAGAATCTTCACAGTGCGTGCATAGTTTCTAATTCCTCTTGTGAAGCTCTCTTTATTTGTGTATTTCTTTTATTTATGCTCACCTCCTATCCACTGTAAACTAAGAGATTCATTCCATCTGTCAATCACAGTGAGTGATCACATACTTAATGAATATTCATGTAGTAAAGTCTCTGATCTGAAAGCACAAGCCAAAGGTGTCTGTATCCTGCTGTCTGCTCCCCTTGTATGGAAAATGAAACTGAAACCTGTAGTGATTCACAGAGCACCGGGGAAGGGAGGGAAGAGCTGCTTAGAAAGAAGTGAATAATCAATGAACCATTACATACCCGAACTATTCACTAGTCTGGTCAATTACCTTTACTGTTGAAGCTAGCTGCCTGCTGGGTGAGAACATGCTTATAGCAAGGGAAATTCAATGGGTACAGTAATGATTATTACATATTCTGAAAGGTCTGCCCGAGCACTATTCAAGGGTACTATTAGTATCATACTGAAAATTGACCTGACAGAGACTTGATCTTACATATGTCATAAATGAGCATAATAAAAAAAAAAGCAGAACTAAATACATTTAAAGGGGCTGTCCTGTTTAAGAATTTTTTTTTATAATAAGTTCTGCTAATAGTAAAGAAACAAACTGCTTGGTCGATCTCTGAGTCAAGTACTCTTCCACTCCTAAAGAAACTTATAGAAAAATATTTTGTGAAAGAAGACAACTTTGTGTAATGATAATAATAATTATACATGGTATGTATTGTTTGATCAACTGATAAAGTTTTAAGCAGCAATAACCTCACACAAAACCCTCATTGTCAATTTTTATTACATAAATCAATAGTACAAATGAAAATAAGAAACTTTGTAATATATGTTATCTGACAAATGAGCAGTTATCAAAATTCTCTATTCCGAAGTAAAATCTGAGTAAAATCACTGAGATAGGAGATGGCTGTAGTTACTGATAAAATTTTATGAGGATGGAAGGAGGGAGGAGCTATAGGCAGAGGGAGGAGCTAGAGACAGTGGAAGGGCCTAGATGCAGAGCTCCTTCTGCTTCTTTCCTCTTCTATCTATATAGAATTACATCAGTAACAACTGCCATCTCCTATCTCAGTAATGGGAAAGTCTTCACTGAACTCAGATTTTATCTCAGAATTTAGAATTTTGCTAATGACTGATCAATTCTGGAAGATAAAAAAATGTGTTATTTTTTTGTGTACTGTTGATTTATTAAATAAAAATTAAAATAGCAGTTATGCTTTAAAGGAGAAAAATGATTACTGATCAGTCATTAATCCCCTAAGGAGACCTGTAACCTCATGATGGATTCTTCCATACACAGCTTACATAATTGAAACAATAATATGGCCACCATGACGGTAAGAGTAAGGCTGCGTTCACACATCGCGTATTTTGACGCGTATTTTCTCCAGAAGAATGTGCATCTGTATTTCCCAGCAAAGTCAATGGGCATTCACTTTTGCCATTCACACGTCGCGTATTTTTACGCAGCGTAAAAATACGCGCGTAAAAAGAATGAACATGTCAATTCTTTGGAGTTTTTTACGCGCGTATTTTCTATAGGCCCCATTATAAGCACTGGAAATACGCGCGTAAAAAAACGCAGTCGCGTATTTTTACGCGCGTAAAAATACGCAATGTGTGAACGTAGCCTAAGGCTTTTATCTTGTGAGTGATTTCTTAGGAGTATTTTCAAGGTTGTAGGCCTTTTCTTTTAAATTACTATAAATATTACTATTGTTCTGCATAAAGAAAGGATTGTCTATGCTGTGATGATACGAGATCTGTAGCGTTTGAAACAACGGATACTGCAAGCCTGTGCTAGCATTTCTTCTGTGGTGTTGCTATCAGTGAGTCTAGAGTGGGAGAAGGGGGTTGCATTTGTCGTGCCCAGAGCTGGGTACTCGGGTTTCAGGCGCGAGGTCCGGGGGATCATTGGTGGCGATGCCTGAGCCTGTGACCCTGGGGGGACAATTAATGGGGGGTAAATTGAAGGTGATGGGGTAAAAGTTATTTCGTGACGCCACCTGTAGTACCTGGAGAGAGGTCACCAGCGCCACCACAGTCTCTCCGGAGGGCACTGGTATTGCGGCTAGGTGGTATAGCTTTTTACAGGTAAAGCTGAACCTCCGGGGCAGCGTTGAGTGAAGGGTTTGGAGTAGGGCTGGGGCCAGAGCATAAGCAGTGGTGCAGTCTCTACAGAGCAGGGAAGCAGGGAAGAATAACGCACACACACTCCAATGAGTTTCTCTTTACCTTTTTACTCGTGGAACTTGCAGGTAATTCATCCAGAGCACTGACGGGTGACCAGAAGCACAGTGAACTTCGACAGCAAATGGGTGTAAGGCCTCCTTAAGTTCTCTCCCCTGTTGCTGAAGCCCTGCCTGTGTATAACTTTGCTGGCCTCCTATCTTCCCTCTTCCTCTGTCTTATCCTGCGCGGTCTGCGGGTTACCCTCGATGATCACCGATATCCTCTCCTCACTACGGTGGCTGGCTCCCTTTTATAGAGTACGCAGGGGGACCGGGTGACTGAAGTCTCCACGGTGTGACCGGGTTCTCTGCGGGGCCTAAAGCACTCCTGCAGGTGCGGATCCCCGAAGTCTGGTAGTTAGCTGGGCAAGTCTCCACTGGTTCCTCTGTTCCCACAGCTGCCTGTCCTCCTTGCCTTCTAACCCCACTCCTGGGCCTAGCTGGACAGCAGAAGGGCTACTCCGGGTCTCTGGTTTGGGCCTAGCACGGCACCGAGCACCAGGACAACTTCACAGCTCTCCTAGCGTCTGCATACTCTATCTAACTCCTCCCCCAGCACCAGTATTTATAGGGGATCTTGCCTAAAGTCAGCAAGTTGGGCTCCCCCTACTGTGCTGGGGTGGAAGGTGTTGTTTGTAAGTGGTACCTACTGTAGAAATGCAGCTATGCACTAGGGACCACCCTCGTCAGATGAAGCTAACGCGAAACGCGCGTTAGGGGGGCTATACAGGCAGGTAATACATCTTTACCCCCTTGGGTTAACTTGGCACTTGTCGGTTGATAATAGTAATTGAGAGGTTCATTGTGGGGCTTATAAAAATTGGTGTATGTAGCTCTATGCATGATGCTTGTTAAAGGAGGATGAACCCTCTATATAAATATGTGATTGTACCAAGTAGGGTAATTCCTATATGTTGTATATCTCCATTTTTAACCTAGTGTTTGATATATTGAATTAATAAAATCATTATTTTGATTATATTGGCCTGACTCCTGTGTTTGAATTTTGGAATTGTGTTGCATTGGAGAGCCTTGTATTTGGATTGAGGGTACCCCCTTTTTGAATTGGGTGTGCACTAGGGAAGCTTGTGGCTACCTAAGTGAGCAGGGCGCCACATTCCTCCCTAGGTTACATCAGTACTCCGGGACTGAGACATTTTGTTTTAAACAAAAGGCATAACATTTTCCAACATTAGTAACTGGTAAACTATGTACAGAGTCTCAAAATAGAAAAATTTACAAAAACCACTGCGAAATGGCAAAAACAGGTAAAACTATATGGTGCTAGTCGATTCACCGCAGGCTTTTAAAAAGAAGTTTGCTGTCACAACCAGTCCTGTGACCATAGTCCTTTTATGTGCAAAATGGGGAAAAGTTCCAAGGAAAATGTTCAGTTCAAAGAGTCTATACAGTAAAGTATCTGTATGCTCCGGGGAAGAAAAAGGGAAAAGTCTTTCAAAGTCCACATCTTTCAATAAAACACATTTTCAAATCAAACATTTTCCTATGGGTGTCTCAGCTTAGGAGACCTGGTATTCCCCCCCCCCCCCTCCTCGCTCCAGGCACTTTACGTCCCTAACTTAATGTGTGTGGGACTGGTCCCAGTTCCTCCACCCTTCTGTACACTACTATTTACAAGTGCTGCTATTTACAAGTTAGGCTCTTTCACATAACGATTTTTTAAAATCCGATGCTGTCCGATTTAAATCGGACAGCATCGGATTCTTCTGATGCCTTGAATCGGATGCCAAATAGGCATCCGATTCTGACATTTTATCTGATGCCCGCTCTCCTGTCACCTTGCTCCTTGAGCTGTCACTGTCTCTCCCCGGTACTCCCGCTTCTCCCTCTACTGCTCGGTCCTCTCCTCTTCTCCCCTGTCTCTCTTTTCTGCTCCCCCCATCCTCCCCTCTTCTTCCCCGGTCCTCCAATGTGGTCCCCCGGTCCTCCCATGTGTCCTCCCCCGGTCCTCCCATTTGTCCTCCGATCCCCCGGTCCTCCCATGTGTCCTCCGGTCCCCGGTCCTCCCATGTGTCCTCCGGTCCCCCCATGTGTCCTCCGGTACCCCTGGTCCTCCCATGTGTCCTCCGGTCCCGCGGTCCTCCCATGTGTCCTCCTCCTCTCTTCCAATCTTTTCTCACCTGTCCACGACTCCTGCACGGTCCCGCGCGTCTCCGGTGTCTCCCAGTGTCTTGCTGTTCTGTGCTGCCAGGACCTCGCCTGACGTCACAAATCACATGACTGCCGGTTATTGGTTACTGGCGGTCATGTGATTGTGACATCACGGCAGGTCCTGTTAGCACAGACAGCAAGACACCGGAAGACACCGGAGACGCGCGGGAGATGCCGGGGGCCTCGTGGATAGGTGAGCATAGATTTTTTTATTTTTTTTAACCCTTTACTTCACTTTTAGGAGCTATTTTAGTGTACTGAGCATGCTCAGTACACTAAAATCGGGTCCCAGGAGACATCAGATGTTTCCTCAGACCCTTCTCCATAGGGCCCCTTGTTAAATTGATTGGGTCGGATCGGGTGTGCATTAAATGGCATCCGATTCGGTCCGATCTGATTCTGTCAGATTTTATTTTCGGTGCAAAAATCAGAGCATGCTCTGATTTTTGCACCGATAAAAAAATCGGACAGAATCGGATCGGACCAAATCGGATGCCATTTAGTGCACATCAGATTCGGTCCGATGCCCATAGGGCTGCATGGGGGCCAAAATCGTTCTGATGCTGTCCGATTTTTATCAGACAGCATCGGAAATTAAAAATCCGTAATGTGAAAGCAGCCTTACTTTTCACTATGTATGGCTTTATGTTTTTATTATGCCCACTCTCCATGCCTAGACGGGGGTTGACCTTGTGTGCTGCTATTAGATCTGCGCACTACGGGTGTCCACGTCTCAGGTGATGAAAGGGCATGTTGAAGGTAAATCAGGTAAACATCTGCGTGGCCTTAGTCTTACTACAGGGCTAGCAGTTGCACCGATTGCAGCATCCTCAGATTCTCTTGCAACGGGTATTTTTCCTTTGCACTTCTTCTTGGGGCTTGTAGAAATTGAGTAAAGGCACTAAGATTGCTCCATATTGCTGAGCTCAATTTTCTGGGAAATCTCCTAAGATTGTTGAGATAACTTTCTCCTCTGGTTCTTCACATGGGACTGGGTTCTTCACATGGACTGGATTCTTCCTCAGACTGCGTTGAGAAGTTCTGAGTCTTCCATACTGTTGGACACTTTTTAAGGTGATCCCTTGACATTTTGTGAGTGGTCTTTCCTCCATTCTTCCTAATAAGACACACTTTGTTGTTGTCAAATTCAGAGTCTAATAAGACGTAGGGTTCTTGTTCCCACTGATCATCTAACTTATGTTTCTTCCTTTTCCTTTTTAAAACAACACTTCCAGGTACGATGGGTTCTGCTGGTGCAATTTTATTGAAGTCCCTTTCTTGTTTTTCTCGGGCTTTCTCCAAGTTGTCTTCAACACATGCTTGACCCTGTCTGTATTGTTCCAGGCGATTTTTATTCTAGTTGGACTTAGAAGCATCTGCTTTATGGTCAATTACTCCGAGTTCCAGATCTACAGGTAATCTTCCTGAACGCGCTCTCATCAGGTGAGCGGGTGTACAGTTTGAAGAGCTTACTGGAATATGATTGTACATGTCAACTAAATCTGGTAGTTTCTCCGGCCATTGACTTCTTTCTTCCAGGGGTAAGTTCTTTAGCATGTCTATGATGACGTTATTCATTTACTCGCATAACCCATTGGTTTGGGGATGATATGGGGTTGTTCTGATCTTGACAGAATTCTTGAAAGATCTCTAATACAAAAGCTGAACCTTGGTCAGTCAGAATTTGCTCCGGATAACCTAATGGCCTGCAGAAAACATTCTGAAATGTTCTTGCAGCTGTTGCAGCTGTCAGGTCTTTTACAGGGGCAACCGTCAGGAATCTGGAGTAATGGCCCACAATTGTCAACGTGTTCGTGTAGCCAGATCTGTTTGGAGTTAACTTTACATGGTCCAAGGCTACAATTTCCAAGGGCTGTTTGTTTACTATGGACTGGAGGGGTGCCCTCTGGTCTGTAGATTTTTTCTTCTGAGGTTGCAGGTTCCACAGTCTTTACACCACCTTTCTATGGATCCACACATGCCAACCCAAAAGAACCTGTCCTTAAGTAGTATCTCTAGTTTCTTCCATCCGAAATGTCCGGTTTGATTATGGTAGGCATTCAGCACCAGCTGTACTTCTGTCTTTGGTACTATGATCTGCCAGACCATCTCATGAGTCTGTGGATTGATGTGTCTTCTGCAAAGCTTCTCCTGATAGATGAACAGCTTGCTTCTCTCATTCCACAGGTGTTTGGCTTTGGGTGCAGCGTTTACTGGCAGCTTTGCGGACTCCTGTGTTATCAGTCCTTTCACTAAACTGATAGCCGGGTTGCTGTCTTGCACTTCCTTCCAACCGAAATGTGGTAACGGGTTCACTACCCTCTCTGGATGATCGTCATGGGTTTGCTGACACTGGGTTACTATTAGTTGATGGAATGCAGGTAACTCCACTTCTTCCATCTCATCTTCATCTACTCCCATGTCCGATAGGTGAGGCATTTTCGATAGGGCATCCGCATTGCCATTCTTGTGCCCATCCCGGTACTTGATGGTGAACTGATAGTTGGATAATCTGCCCATCAATCTCTGTTCCATGGCTCCCAACTTTGCAGTCTCCAGGTGGGTCAGCAGATTGTGTCCGTGTAGGCGGTGAACTTGCTGGATGCCAGGTAATGTTTGAACCTTTCCGTTACCGCCCAGACCAATGCCAGGAATTCCAGCTTAAAGGAACTGTAGTTCCACGGGTTCCTCTCTGTGGGGTGTAGCTTTCTACTCGCGTAGGCAATCATTCTCTCTCTGCCTTCTTGCTTCTGAGAAAAGACGGCTCCTAGTCCCACATTGCTGGCATCCGTGTACAGCAGGAATGGCAGATTATAGTCCGGGTAAGCAAGGATCACTTCTCCTGTCAGGGCCTCCTTCATCATCCGGAATGACTCTACCTGTTCCTTGCCCCATTCCAAGGGAGATTCCCTAGACTTGCCTTTCTTGGGTTGGCCCACTAGGAGGTTCTTCAGTGGAGCCGACTTCTTCGTTTACTCCTTTATAAACCTCTGATAGTAGCCCACCAGTCCCAGGAATTGACATACTTCCTTCAAGGTCTTGGGTTCTGGCCACTACTTGATAGCTGTCATCATGTCTGGATCAGGGGCCACTCCTTCAGCACTGACTATGTGTCCAAGGTACTGAACGCTCTGCTTTAATAGGTGGCATTTGGATGGCTTTAACTTCATTCCATATTTGGCTAGAGCTTTAAACACTTCTCCTAGATGAGCTATGTGTGCTTCGTAGGTTTTGGAGTACACAATCAAATCTTCCAGGTAGAGCAGTACCGTCTCGAAGTTCTTATGCCCCAGGCAACTCTCCATCAACCTCTGGAAGGTTCCAGGTGCATTACATAGTCCGAATGGCATGCTGTTAAATTCACATAGACCCATCGGTGTTGTGAATACTGTCTTCTTGCAGTCTTCCTCTGCAACAGACACCTGCCAATACCCACTAGTGAGATCTAAGGTTGAAAAGTAATTGGCAGACTTCAATGCTGCTTAGGATTTCTCAATGCAAAGTAACGGGTAAGCATATTTCTGTGTTATGCAATTTATTTGCCGGTAGTCTACACACATTCTCATACTACCATCCTTTTTCCTAACTCGGACCAATAGGGCTGCCCAGGGGCTACAGCTATCTCGTATAACCCCTGCGTCCTTCATGTCCTGCAACATTTCTTTGGCTTTCTGATAGTGTGCAGGTGCAATAGGCCTGTATCGCTCTTTGATTGGTGGATGTGTACCTGTGGGGATATGATGTTGCACCCCTTTTATCCTACCAAAGTCAAGTGAATGCTTACTAAAGACTTGCTCGAATTCTCTGACTATCCGGGAAACACCTTGCTTTTCATACACAGAAGTGGTGTCAGTTCCGACATCGAGTTGCTGGCACCAGTCCTCCAGTGGCCCTGTTGTATCATCAGGTTCTGCCCCGTCAGCTTGGGGTAAGGGTGCCACTGCTTGGATCTCATCGCTGTTTACTGTGTACAACTTAGCAACGGTTGCATACCTGGGTAATTTGACCTCAGTTTAAGATGTGAACTGGTACTCTCCCATTGTGTACATCAACTACCCCTGGCTGTCAAGAGTGTAGGTCTATGCTCTGTGCTGATGGGCTCCACTAATGCCTGGTAGTCCTGCCCTCTCAGACCTATAGCTGCTCGACACCATATCATCATTTCACTCCTTGGTGGATTACAATAGGAAAAAGGGTCTGTCACCCATGCAGTACCAATTTCACCACCTGTAAGTGTTACCTGTTGATGATGCAGGAGGGCTCTTATCTCACGCTGAAGAACCTTCCTCTGACCAGGCTTGGCAGTATCTGCAATCTGTTGAAGCAAAGACAACACTTCTCCCATGCAATTAATAACAACATTAGTACCAAGAATTACATAAGGATCATTAGCATTACTTGCTTCTGCCACTACTATAACCATTGGTCTTGCAATTCCACCGTCCTCACCTTTATTGGCACTTCCTTAACCCCCATCACAGTGATTGGTTCACCGTTGGATGCATTGAGGGTGAAGTCTAGGGTAGACTGTTTCAGTTCTGCATCAGCACAGTACTTTTTGTAATGGATATAGGGAATGGTGGTCACCTGCGACCCGTTATCTAGTAGAGCAGGTGTTGGGATGCCATCTAGTATAATGGACAGGAATGGTTGTTGTCCAATGAAAGTCTTGTTCCAGGTGGCCAGGCCCTGTTGAGTTACTCCTGAGGTTTGGCCCCGGGCCCCTGGGACTGCCCGTTTAAAGGACAGCTTCAAGCGGTACGGTACGGTTGCAGACAGTACCATTGCAGCGACGGAAGATGGGCTCCCCAGTGGAGCTGTAGGGGTCGGTAATTCTTCCTCTGTAGCTTGCCTCGCTCTTATTCACGGTACATCTTATGGACTATCAGCAAATTGGATCAGCGGTTGAGGTCTGGGCTGTGGTCTTGGCGCGGGCAATGGTCCCTGCTGCAGCTGTAGAGCTTCCATAACTCTGTTTAAGTTTTTACTCATCTGGCGCATCTCAGCACGCAAAGAGTCATATTTGTCAGGCTGAGCAGACTGTATGCTGTGTGCAGCCGCAGGTACGGGTACTGGTTTTGGGGTAGCCTGCGCCTCGCCACTGCACCACCGCCAGATAGCAGCTTCATGGGTCTCCACTGGCGGCAACCCCTTTATGGCCATGTCCTTCAAAGTGTTAAAGTCAGCTTCCAGGTGGCTTAGAGACCACCAACGTGCAGTCTTATTGTCCTCGGAGGATAGCAGTCTCCTGGTGAATTGCTCAATCAACAGTTTGTTTTCATTAGGCCCGCTGGCGGGGCTAATGTGTTTAAGGGCTTGCAGCGCTTCTTCCAGACGCCAGGCATAGGTTATGATGTCATCCCCTGGTCTCTGGTAGCAGTGATGGAAGTGCATGCGTATATCAGCCTCATTACATTCCTCAAAAGTAGCTCTTAATTTGTCAAATACATTACAAATTACAGTCACTGAACCGCGTTCATCAGCAGACCAGGATTCACTTTCTTTCTCTGCTGCACCAGTTAACTGTCCGAGTACCACAGCAGCACGCTGCTAACAGGTCATCGCATACATATCTAAGACACTAGTGATTTTTCTTCTGAAGACCGTTAACATATCGGGACGGCAATCATACTGAGGCAACCACTGAGGCACCCGGGATGTACGGGAGTTAGATCGGCATGGTTGTGGCTACTGCGCCAGGTGAGCTGATGGTGCTACTAGATGCAGCCATGGCCGCTTCAGTAATTCACTTGGTCAGCGATGGTCCTATCGTCGTCGCAGGAGGAGGCAGACATTTTCGGGGCCCCCCTAGTGAATTACAGCCAGCTGTTAAACAGTTCAGGAGTTTTTGGACTAGGCCGCTTTGCTTCAGTTGGACTCGGTAGAGCGAAGGGCGGGTTTTGATTTCGCACTCTACAGGCCGACACACCCTCCTGTACGTGAGCGCCAGAAAGGGTATGTCGTCCCAAGGGCCAGATACTCGGATTTCAGGCGTGAGGTCCGGGGGATCACTGGTGGTGACACCTGAGCCTGTGACCCTGGGGGGACAACTAATGGGGGGTAAATTGGAGGTGATGAGGTAAAAGTTATTTTGTGATGCCACCTGTAGTACCTGGTGAGTGGTAACCAGCGCTGCCACAGTCCTCCGGAGGGTGTTGGTATTGTGGCTAGGTGGTATAGCTTTCTACAGGTAAAGCTGGGCCTCTGGGGCAGCTTGAGTGAATGGTTTGGAGTAGGGCTGGGGCCAGGGCTTAAGCAGTGGAGCAGTCTCTACGGAGCAGTGGAGCGAGGAGGAATAACGCACACACATCGAAGAGTGTCTCTTTACCTTTTTACTGGTGGAACTTGCAGGTAATTCATCCAGAGCACTGACGGGTGACCAGAAGCACAGTGAACATCCACAGCAAGTGGGTGTAAGGCCTCCTTAAAGGGAACCTGTCACCTCGATTTAAGTTCCTACACTATCACTAGCTGTCCCTACACCTTCCTAGCTGCTCCCTATCTATCCCTCTGTGAGCTAAATCCGCCCTATAAAACTGGAGAAAAATAACTTATAACTTACAGAAGTCCCTGAGGCTGGGGACTGGAAAGGCGTCCCCAGGCTCCATTCTCCCGTCCTAGATCCAGCAGTGCACGCCCGTTGGGCGGAATTATTCTTTATTCATCGCCGCCTTCTCTATTTGGAATCTCCCGCCCTCTGTACACCTAATATGCACCGCCCACTATGTCACATCTGGCGCGGTACATTATGGGGCCGATCACATGATCGGCCCCAGTGCATTATGGGCTTGATCAAGTGATCAGCCCGACTCCGCACATGCGCAATGCACTTATAGAAGCCGGGCCAATCACGTGATAAGGGATAGGAAAGTGTCTCCGGAACTGCAGCCTGCGTTAAAAATCATGCAGGCTGCAGTTTTCGGAGCGGTTCTATGATCCGCTCTACAGTAACCGGATTGCTCAGGGCGGCCGCGTCATGAAAGGGGCGGAACTAAGTTCATGTCATACCGATAGCCCCGCCCCTTTCATGACGCGGACGCCCTTAAAACACAGGATGAAGGCCACAGGGGGCGGGCATCATGATTTCGCGGGTGGAGGCAGGAGCACACAGCCCCGCCCATGGAGTGATAATGAAACTTCATGAAGAACACGTAACTATGAGCCGTATTATGTACTGTAATACTTAGTTTTGGGCACAAATAGGAAGACTTATAAGAGAGGGGTGCAGGCACCCCTCTGTAGAGATATGAAGGGGGAGTTTGGGGGACATGTACGGAGCTCGGAGGAGCCCGTGGCAAGGGGGCATTGTAGGTGAAGCCCACCGGAGTGGGCGTCCGGTCTCTAGGGGGACTAAGCCCCCCTAGAGACCTCAAGCATTCATTTATTTATTACATTTTACACTTTACAATAGATAGAACAGTTTGCTCATCTCGGCAATAGCCGGGATGCGCAAACTATGCAGTAGCCGGATTGCTCAGGATTACACATCCTGAGCAATCCGGTTACTGCAGAGCGCTATTCTGCACACATTTAAAAAAAAAAATGTGTGTGACTGGTATTGCGTTCACCGCATCCGGATCTGGATGCGGTGAACGCAATTCAAGTTTTAAGTGTGACCCTAGCCTTAGCTGCAATTAGCTAAGACACATTACTAGAGTTTTTAACCCCTTCAGGACCCAGCCTATTTTGACCCTAAAGACCTTGGCATTTTTTGCAATTCTGACCAGTGTCCCTTTATGAGGTTATATCTCTGGAACGCTTCAACCGATCCTAGCGATTCTGAGATTGTTTTTTCGTGACACATTGGGCTTCATGCTAGTATTAAATTTAAGTCGATAATTTTTGTGTTTATTTGTGAAAAAATCAAAAATATGGCAAAAATTTTGAAAATTTCACAATTTTCACATTTTTTATTTTTTTTTCTGATAAACCAGAGAGATATGTGACAGAAAAAAGTTATTAAATAATATTTTCCACATGTCTACTTCACATCAGCACAATTTTGGAAAAAAAAATTTTTTTTGGTAGGACGTTATAAGGGTTCAAAGTTCATGAGTAATTTTTCATTTTTCAACCAAAATTTACAAAACCATTTTTTTTAGTGACCACATCACATTTGAAGTCCTTTTGAGGGGTGTACATGACAGAAAACACCCAAAAGTGACACCATTCCAAAAACTGTACCCCTCAAGCTACTCAAAACTATATTCAAGAAGATGATTAACCCTTCAGGTGCTTCACAGGACCTAAGGCAAAGTGGAAACAAAAAATGGATATTTTAATTTTTTTCTCAAAAATGTTCTTTTAGCCTCAATTCTTTCATTTTCACATGGGCAACGGGATAAATTGGATCTTAAAATGTGTTGTGCAAATTCTCCCGAGTACATCTATACCTCATATATGGTCATAAACCACTGTTTGGGCGCACGGCAGGGCTCAGAAGGGAAGGAGCGCAATTTGAATTTTTGAGCTAATTTTACATCCAAAAAGTGAAATGGCGCTCCTTCCCTTCTGAGCCCTGCTGTGTGCCCAAACAGTGGTTTATGACCACATATAAGGTATCGGTGTACTCAGGAGAAATTGCCCAACAAATTTTAGGATGAATTTTATGCTGTTGCCATGTGAAAACGAAAAAATTTAGGCTAAAAAACAATTTTTGTGAAAAAAAAAGTACTATTTCATTTTGACAGATCAATTTGTAAAGCACCTGGGGGTTCAATATGCTCACTACCCATCTAGATATGTTCCCTGGGGGGTCTAGTTTCCAAAATGGGGTCACTTGTGGGGGAGCTCCAATGTTTAGGCACACAGGGGCTCTCCAAAAGCGACATGGTGTCCGCTAACAATTTGAATAAAAATCAGCTCAAATTGTTAGCTGTCACCATGTTGCGTTTGGTGAGCCCCTGTGTGCCTAAACATTGGGGCTCTGCCACAAGTGACCCCATTTTGGAAACTAGACCCCCCAGGGAACGTATCTAGATGCATAGTGAGTACTTTGAACCCCCAGGTGCTTCTACAAATTCATCCATAAAAATGAAAAAGCCTTTTTTTTCCACAAAAATTTCTTTTTTCATTATTACGGACCAATTTTGTGAAGCACCTGGGGGTTCAAAGTGCTCACTATGCAGCTAGATATGTTCCCTGGGGGGTCTAGTTTCCAAAATGGGGTCACTTTGTGGGGGAGCTCCAATGTGGAGACGCATAGGGGCTCTCCAAACACGACATGGTGTCCGCTAACAATTTGAATGCAAAATGAGCTCAAATTGTTAGCGGACACCATGTTGCGTTTGGTGAGCCCTGTGTGCCTAAATATTGGAGCTCCCCCACAAGTGACCCCATTTTGGAAACTAGACCCCCCAGGGAACGTATCTAGATGCATAGTGAGTACTTTGAACCCCCAGGTGCTTCACAAATTCATCCATAAAAATGAAAAAGCCCTTTTTTTTCCACAAAAATTTCTTTTTTCATTATTACGGACCAATTTTGTGAAGCACCTGGGGGTTCAAAGTGCTCACTATGCAGCTAGATATGTTCCCTGGGGGGTCTAGTTTCCAAAATGGGGTCACTTGTGGGGGAGCTCCAATGTGGAGACGCATAGGGGCTCTCCAAACACGACATGGTGTCCGCTAACAATTTGAATGCAAAATGAGCTCAAATTGTTAGCGGACACCATGTTGCGTTTGGTGAGCCCCTGTGTGCCTAAATATTGGAGCTCCCCCACAAGTGACCCCATTTTGGAAACTAGACCCCCCAGGGAACGTATCTAGATGCATAGTGAGTACTTTGAACCCCCAGGTGCTTCACAAATTCATCCATAAAAATGAAAAAGCCCTTTTTTTTCCACAAAAATTTCTTTTTTCATTATTACGGACCAATTTTGTGAAGCACCTGGGGGTTCAAAGTGCTCACTATGCAGCTAGATATGTTCCCTGGGGGGTCTAGTTTCCAAAATGGGGTCATTGTGGGGGAGCTCCAATGTGGAGACGCATAGGGGCTCTCCAAACACGACATGGTGTCCGCTAACAATTTGAATGCAAAATGAGCTCAAATTGTTAGCGGACACCATGTTGCGTTTGGTGAGCCTCTGTGTGCCTAAAATTGGAGCTCCCCCACAAGTGACCCCATTTTGGAAACTAGACCCCCCAGGGAACGTATCTAGATGCATAGTGAGTACTTTGAACCCCCAGGTGCTTCACAAATTATCCATAAAAATGAAAAAGACTTTTTTTCCACAAAAAATTTTTTTTCATTATTACGGACAATTTTGTGAAGCACCTGGGGGTTCAAAGTGCTCACTATGCATGCTAGATATGTTCCCTGGGGGGTCTAGTTTCCAAAATGGGGTCACTTGTGGGGGAGCTCCAATGTGGAACGCATAGGGGCTCTCCAAACACGACATGGTGTCCGCTAACAATTTGAATGCAAAAATGAGCTCAAATTGTTAGCGTGACACCATGTTGCGTTTGGTGAGCCCCTGTGTGCCTAAATATTGGAGCTCCCCACAAGTGACCCCATTTTGGAAACTAGACCCCCCAGGGAACGTATCTAGATGCATAGTGAGTACTTTGAACCCCCAGGTGCTTCACAAATTCATCCATAAAAATGAAAAAGCACTTTTTTTTCCACAAAAATTTCTTTTTTCATTATTACGGACCAATTTTGTGAAGCACCTGGGGTTCAAAGTGCTCACTATGCAGCTAGATATGTTCCCTGGGGGGTCTAGTTTCCAAAATGGGGTCACTTTGGGGGAGCTCCAATGTTGGAGACGCATAGGGGCTCTCCAAAGCGACATGGTGTCCGCTAACAATTGAATGCAAAATGAGCTAATTGTTAGCGGACACCATGTCGCGTTTGGTGAGCCCCTGTGTGCCTAAACATTGGGGCTCCCCCACAAGTGACCCCATTTTGAAACTAGACCCCCCAGGAACGTATCTAGATGCATAGTGTGGCACTTTGAACCCCAGGTGCTTACAAATTGATCTGTAAAAATGAAAAAGTACTTGTTTTTCCGCAAAAAAATATTTTTTTCATTAATTTGTGAAGCACCTGGGGGGTCAATATGCTCACTATCCATCTAGATAAGTTCCCTGGGGGGTCTAGTTTCCAAAATGGGGTCACTTGTGGGGGAGCTCCAATGTTTAGGCACACAGGGGCTCTCCAAAAGCGACATGGTGTCCGCTAACAATTTGAATAAAAATCAGCTCAAATTGTTAGCTGTCACCATGTTGCGTTTGGTGAGCCCCTGTGTGCCTAAACATTGGGGCTCCGCAACAAGTGACCCCATTTTGGAAACTAGACCCCCCAGGGAACGTATCAAGATGCATAGTGAGTACTTTGAACCCCCAGGTGCTTCACAAATTCATCCATAAAAATGAAAAAGCACTTTTTTTTCCACAAAAATTTCTTTTTCATTATTACGGACCAATTTGTGAAGCACCTGGGGGTTCAAAGTGCTCACTATGCAGCTAGATATGTTCCCTGGGGGGTTTAGTTTCCAAAATGGGGTCACTTGTGGGGGAGCTCCAATGTTTAGGCACACAGGGGCTCTCCATATGCGACATGGTGTCCGCTAACAATTGGAATTGTTAGCGGACACCATGTCACGTTTGGTGAGCCCCTGTGTGCCTAAACATTGGGGCTCCCCCACAAGTGACCCCATTTTGTAAACTAGACCCCCCAAGGAATGTATCTAGATGCATAGTGTGCACTTTAAACCTCCAGGTGCTTCACAAATTGATCTGTAAAAATGAAAAAATAATTTTTTTGTGGAAAAAAAGTATTTTTTTATTTTTATGGATCAATTTGTGAAGCACTTGGGGTTCAAAGTGCTCACTATGCATCTAGGTACGTTCCTTGGGGGGTCTAGTTTCCAAAATGGGGTCACTTGTGGGGAGCTCCAATGTGTAGGCACACAGGGGCTCTCCATACGCAACCTGGTGTTTGCCAACAATTGGAATTGTTAGCGGACACCAGGTCGCGTATGGAGAGCCCCTGTGTGCCTAAACATTGGAGCTCCCCCACAAGTGACCCCATTTTGGAAACTAGACCCCCCAGGGAACATATCTAGTTGCACAGTGAGCACTTTGAACCACCATGTGCTTCACAAATTGAGACGTATAAATGAATAAAGAAACTTTTTGTGAAAAAACATACTAGTCTAGTAGTTGCAATTCGCAGCATAGGGGACCCATGGGGCTCTGTCATATTTTTGGTCCAGCCAGGTACAACTTGGCAGCTACGGACTGCCACCAGCCCCCAGCTGCTTCGTCATACCTGGCTGGAACCAAAAATACAACGAAGCCTATTTTTTTTTTATTTCTAGAATTATTTCTACAAAAAAAATTACATAGGGCTCCGCCATATTTTTGGTCCAGCCAGGTACAACTTGGCAGCTACGGACTGCCACCAGGCCCCAGCTGCCTCGTCATACCTGGCTGGAACCAAAAATACAGCGAAGCCTATTTTTTTTTTTATTTCTAGAAATATTTTTAGAAAAAAAATGACATAGGGCTCCGCCATATTTTTGGTCCAGCCAGGTACAACTTGGCAGCTACGGACTGCCACCAGGCCCCAGCTGCCTCGTCATACCTGGCTGGAACCAAAAATACAGCGAAGCCTATTTTTTTTTTTTATTTCTAGAAATATTTCTAGAAAAAAAATGACATAGGGCTCCGCCATATTTTTGGTCCAGCCAGGTACAACTTGGCAGCTACGGACTGCCACCAGCCCCAGCTGCCTCGTCATACCTGGCTGGAACCAAAAATACAGCGAAGCCTATTTTTTTTTTATTTCTAGAAATATTTCTAGAAATAAAATGACATAGGGCTCCGCCATATTTTTGGTCCAGCCAGGTACAACTTGGCAGCTACGGACTGCCACCAGCCCCCAGCTGCCTCGTCATACCTGGCTGGAACCAAAAATATAGCGAAGCCTATTTTTTTTTTATTTCTAGAAATATTTCTAGAAAAAAAATGACATAGGGCTCCGCCATATTTTTGGTCCAGCCAGGTACAACTTGGCAGCTACGGACTGCCACCCACCCCCAGCTGCCTCGTCATACCTGGCTGGAACCAAAAATACAGCGAAGCCTATTTTTTTTTTATTTCTAGAAATATTTCTAGAAAAAAAAATTACGTGGGGCTCCGCCATATTTTTGGTCCAGCCAGGTACAACTAGGCAGCTGGGGGCTGGAATCCTCAGCATAGAGAGGCCCAAGCGTTCTGGGCCCCCCATGCTGCGAATTGCAGCCCGCAGCCGCCCCAGAAAATGGCGCATTCATTGAAGCGCCATTTTCTGGCGCTGTACCCACGCTCTTCCAGTTGCCCTGGTGCCGGTGGCTAACTGGGTAATAAAGGGGTTAATGCCAGCTTTTTATTGGCAGCTGGCACTAAGCCCGAGATTCATAATATAGGGCCAATGTTAGACCCGCCATTAGGAATCTCTAGTACAGTAAATAGTCAATAAATACACACAGAGAAAAATCTTTTTATTTGAAAAAAAAACAGACACAATTCGGACTCCATCTTTATTATAAAAAGATCCGACGTAGTCCACAACGAAGGTCCCACGACGCTCGATCGCTCCGACATAGTCCATAACGAAGGTCCCACGACGTTTGTCTCCGACGTAGTCCACAACGAAGGTCCCACGACGCTCGATCACCTTTGCTTTCAGATCGCTACTCTGGAGCCCAATCCGCCAGCATGGTGATCGAGCTGCAGAAAGTGATCTGACACCCCGGGCGCAGTGACCCATTATGTGCATCACTGCGCCTGGGCTGCCAGATCACTTTCCGCAGCTCGATCCCCATGCATGGGGATCGAGCTGCGGAAAGCGATCTGGCAGCACAGGCGCATTGACCCACTATGTGCATCACTGCGTCCGGGCTGTCAGATTGCTTTCTGCAGCTCGATGCCCATGCAGGGAGATCGGGCTGCAGAGCAGCGATCTAAGAGCCTGGGCGCAGTGACCCACTATGTACATCACTGCGCCTGGGCTGCCAGATCGCTTTCCGCAGCTCGATCCCCATGCATGGGGATCGAGCTGCGGAAAGCGATCTGGCAGCACAGGCGCATTGACCCACTATGTGCATCACTGCGTCGGGCTGTCAGATTGCTTTCTGCAGTTCGATGCCCATGCAGGGAGATCGGGCTGCAGAGCAGCGATCTAAGAGCCTGGGCGCAGTGACCCACTATGTGCATCACTGCGCCTGGGCTGCCAGATCGCTTTCCGCAGCTCGATCCCCATGCATGGGGATCGAGCTGCGGAAAGCGATCTGGCAGCACAGGCGCATTGACCCACTATGTGCATTACTGCGTCCGGGCTGTCAGATTGCTTTCTGCAGCTCGATGCCCATGCAGGGAGATCGGGCTGCAGAGCAGCAATCTAAGAGCCTGGGCGCAGTGACCCACTATGTGCATCACTGCGCCCGGGCTGTTAGATAGCTTTCTGCAGCTCGATCCCCATGCATGGGGATCGAGCTGCGGAAAGCGATCTGGCAGCCCAGGCGCAGTGATGCACATAGTGGGTCACTGCGCCCGGGGTGTCAGATCACTTTCTGCAGCTAGATCCTCAGAATCCAGCTGTAGGAAGTGATCTGACAGATCCAGTACAGTGATCCACAGTGATCACATAATGGTCACTGTGGATCACTGTGCTGGATATGTCAGATCACTTCCTACAGCTGGATCCTCAGGATCCAGCTGTAGAAAGTGATCTGACAGATCCAGTACAGTGATCCACAGTGATCACATAATGGTCACTGTGGATCACTGTGCTGGATCTGTCAGATCACTTCCTACAGCTGGATCCTCAGGATCCAGCTGTAGAAAGTGATCTGACAGATCCAGTACAGTGATCCACAGTGATCACATAATGGTCACTGTGGATCACTGTGCTGGATCTGTCAGATCACTTCCTACAGCTGGATCCTCAGGATCCAGCTGTAGAAAGTGATCTGACAGATCCAGTACAGTGATCCACAGTGATCACATAATGGTCACTGTGGATCACTGTGCTGGATCTGTCAGATCACTTCCTACAGCTGGATCCTCAGGATCTAGCTGTAGAAGTCATCTGACAGCTCCAGCACAGAGCTGTCAGATGCGAGCGGCCGGAGAGAAGAGGAGGAGGAGCGGGACGCAGCCGTGCAGCAGGATGGAGCGCGATCGCCGGAGGGGTGAGTGGGAGAAGCGATCGCCGCTCCGCTGGTCGGGGGGGGCAGGCAGGGGAAGAGGGGGGGTGACAGGGGATGGGGGGGGCACTCACAGGAAGCGGGGGCAGGCAGGAGCAGGCGGGCGGCAGGAAGAGGAAGCCCGCGGTAGGGACAGGAAGCGGGCGCAGGGACAGGAAGCGGGGGGGGGGGTAAGAAAGATGAAGAGGGGGCAGGATAGAGAGGTGGGGGACAGGGGGGCACTTAGAGGATGCCAGGGTAGCAGATCGGAGGGTAGGGAGAGCAGGGGCAGGCAGGGAAGCATGACAGGCGCGGTGATTTTCACTTTCACTTTTGAGCGCGAATCACCGCGCCTGTAGCCGGGGGGGTGGGGGTGGGGGCAAATCGACCCCCCATGGGGTGTTGTACAACACCCCATGTACCTGCAGGCCGAATGACAGGTCAGTGAGACCCTCACTCGGCCTGCAGGAGCCCGATCAATCCATGGCCCACCCCCTGGGCCAAGGGTCGGGAACGAACTTGTTTCCATGGCCCAAACGGTGGGCCAAGGGTCGTGAAGGGGTTAACATTGCATTTTTGAGGGCTAATTTTACATGCTGCAGTTTTTTGTCTCTTTTTGGTATGTCATGTTTCAAATAAAGCTGATTTGGTTTTGATACTTACTGGTATTTTGCTTTGTTAAAATTTTATTGCTACAGTTTATTTAAATTATATACATTTTCAGTGGATTTCTGCAGCGAAAATGCCCTAAAAATGCATGTGCTTATTTTCTACCTGTACCAATATAAAAAGGGAACAAGAGGCGCAATAGTGCCCTATCACTCAGACACTAAAAGATGAGAGGTGTAAAGTCAAAACCACTCACCTATTCCAGTTGTGATGACCCACAACTGGCTTGAAGGCATACAATCAATACCGGCTGCTGCAGGACCTCCACCAACCACTCGCACGTGGGAAGACTCTCAGGAAGCTGGGAAAAGGTGTATGACAGTCCGCGCCACCGGGTACCAAGGAATCACCTGGGATGCAGGAAGTTATTTCAAGCTTAATCTTTATTGTCCAACATGTTTCAGCGCTCCACCTGGCGCCTTCCTCAGGGATATCTGAGGAAGGCGCCAGGTGGAGCGCTGAAACATGTTGGACAATAAAGATTAAGCTTGAAATAACTTCCTGCATCCCAGGTGATTCCTTGGTACCCGGTGGCGCGGACTGTCATACACCTTTTCCCAGCTTCCTGAGAGTATTTTCTACCTGTGGATTTTCTGCAAATTTTTCAATTCCCTGGCAAAAGTCCACACATAAAATTCAGCATATCCAAAAGAGAAATAGACATGTTGCAGATTTCCAACACAAGCCATGGGCCACAGTCATAGCTGCAGCCAAGTAAAATTGTAGCCGCATGCCCCAGAAAAGGCAGGGAACACCATGTGGCAAGCAGCATGGACGGTGTCCCCAACGGCAAGTGAGCCCCACAATTGTCCAGGGCTCCAGCACTTGCACCGGTGCACAGGGTGCTGATGTCAGCACTACTGGTGGCATCTGTTTCTACCATTATGAATAACAGAACACTGTAATCGTTCTTGTATATGATTGCAGATTAATTGTTGCTGAGAAAAAAATTAATTGTATATGGATGTCATACAGATGATAGCCGAGACAAAAATCACACACTCACATGACATACCAGATGATGTATGGAACACCAAACGGATTTCACTGATCCTACTCTCCTGGATGAAAATCATTCAGATGTCTCATGCTCGTCTGATTCCAGCCTTATTCCAGCCATCTCAGACTGTCCGAGGAAAAACATTGCAGCATGCCTACGTTTGATCCGACATCTTGATCGTGTGGAGCCCACTGGGACAGGGTACTCGGTACCGGACCGGGGTGCTGCTGGGGGATGTCACTACGGTCCTGGTCCGGACCGTGTCCCGGGCCCGCACAATAAAATGGGGATTATTTACAGGGGATTGGTCAGTCGTGACGCCACTCACTATATTCAGTCTGTGATGGGGCCGCCGCTGCTGCAGAACCTCCGGGGATGATGGGATAGCAGCTTGGATGGAATAGTTCCAGTGGGTAGAACTGGGTTCCCCGGGGCAGTGGTGATAGTAGTTAAAGTCTGTAAGGATGGTTATTGATGCTGCAGGAGAGTAGAGGTAGCAGTAGAAATGATGAGAGTAGAGGCAATGGCAGTTTATGAGGGCAAGTGGGGCTTCAGCATAAGGATCACACACACTCACGGTTTCTGTTGTTTTCCAAGTCTTTACTTGCAGATGGTAT
>JARQOC010000006.1:91917904-91982380 GCA_033576535.1 Allobates femoralis
GATCAGCCCAGACAAGTCAAAACCCCACGTATACAACCACTTCTCTTCCCCACTAACCCTCCCCCCCCTCTATACTGAAGAAGAACTTGCACCCCTTTCTTCCAAACCACCTCACCACTTGCCATAAACCCCCCATCCCTTCCCACCTTTCCCCCCCAACCCACCACCACACTTATCCCAGCCCTAACCCACCTCTTCAACCTATCACTAACCTCCAGTACCTTTCCTTCTGCTTTCAAACATGCAACAATTACACCTATCTTAAAAAAGCCATCCCTTTACCCGATCTCCACATCCAGCTACCGCCCCACGTCATTGCTCCGGTTCACCTCCAAACCTCTTGAAAAGCATGTCCACACAGTACTTTCCTCCCAACTAACTCTCTCTTTGACTACCTTCAATCTGGCTTCCGCCCCTACCACTCCACCGAAACCGCCTTAAAGGGATCCTGTCACCCCAAAACACCTCTAAGCCTATTAAAAGCTGTCCCTAGAGCATATTAACACTTACCCTACACTCCTTTTACCTCCTAAATGCACATAGTGAAAGTGAATAAAAACGTTATTATAGTACCTCATTACTGATGATAATGAGTGACTATGGTATTCATAGTCACTCATCCTGGCTGCCCCTCTTCATCATATCACGCCTGAATAGGCGTGATCTACATCACAGATTCAAATTCGCACCTCCCCGCTCTCCTATTCCGTCCGGGCTTCAGTGTGGGGGTGTATGACGCGATCCGCGTTATTCCCGGCGCCGGGTGACGTATTTACACCCGCGCCGCGCTGTCAGCTTCAAAATGCGCACTGCGCATGCGTATGCGCATGCGGAGTGCGGGACTTGAAGCTAACAGCGGCGCGGGTGTAAATACGTCACCCGGCGCCGGGAATGACGCGGATCGCGTCATACAGCCCCCACACTGAAGCGGAATAGGAGAGCGGGGAGGCGCGCAGGGAGGCGCGAATTTGAATCTGTGATGTAGATCACGCCTATTCAGGCGTGATATGATGAAGAGGGGCAGCCTGGATGAGTGACTATGAATACCATAGTCACTCATTATCATCAGTAATGAGGTACTATAAAAACGTTTTTATTCACTTTGACTATGTGCATTTAGGAGGTAAAAGGAGTGTAGGGTAAGTGTTAATATGCTCTAGGGACAGCTTTTAATAGGTTTAGAGGTGTTTTGGGGGTGACAGGATCCCTTTAACCAAAATTACTAGAGACCTACTTACTGCCAAAGCTAATGGACACGTCTCCATCCTCTTCCTTCTTGACCTGTCCTCTGCATTCAACACAGTCAACCACTGCCTCCTATTACAGATCCTCTCTTCCATTGGTTTCACTGACTCTGCCCTCTCCTGGATCTCCCCCTACCTTTCCAACCATACATTTAGTGTCTCCCATGCCCACACTACCTCCTCACCTCATCCCCTCTCTGTTTGGGTCCACAAAGGCTCTATCCTGGGACCTCTTCTTTTTACCATCTATACCCTTGGCCTAGGACAACTCATAAAGTCCCAATAAATGTCATCACACTTTATCCTGTACCTGAAGTCCGCTGCCTCAGAGTAATCCTTGACTCTGCCTGGTCCTTCAAACCACACATCAAAGCTTTTGCCACCTTCTGCCACCTCCAACTCCCCAGTGTATCCATTTCAAATTCCTAACATTGACTTACAAAGCCATCTACAATCTGTCTCCCCATATATCTCAGAATTAATCTTCCAATGTCATCCAACTCGTAATCTTCGATCCTCTCAAGACTTCCTTCTTTCCTCCACACTTGTACGTTCTTCATCTAACCGCCTCCAATACTTCGCCCGAGCATCCCCTATCCTCTGGAATTCTGCACCCCAAAACGTCCGACTGTCCCCCACACTTGGAACCTTGAAGTGGAACCTGAAAACCCATCTCTTCAGAACAGCCTACAACCTGTAATGACCATGGTGCCACCTCACCACCACTGGACCTGGCGCTCCACCACCACCAGAGCAGACCCAACCTACTGTCTCCCTCCCCATTGCCCTGTAAGAATATAAACCCGCAAGGGCAGGGTCCTCTCTACCCTCTGTATCAGTCCGTCACTGTTAGTTTGCTTGTTGTATTTTTAACTTGTGTGTATGTAACTCTTTCTCATGTACAGCACCATGGAATTAATGGTGCTCCATAAATATATAAATATTATTATTATTATATAATAATAATAATAATAATAATAATATGCACATTGCAAATGCTCTGGAGCAGTGCATGATACCCGGTAGAACGAGTCGGGAACTTCAAATCGGGAACGAGCTGGAAGATGAACTCTCACACCCAGCAGGGCGTACTAACAGCAGCCAGGAGGAGAGACGGAGGCCTGGAGACTGCCCAGTGAGTCTACAGACGGTAGACTGGATGCTGCACTTGCATGCCAAAATATGAGTATCGAAGTTATTTTTCACAGCCAATATAGGACACTATTAGATGAGCCAGGGATAGTTAGAAATGTGCTAGGAAGATGATAGGTTAGGAGGTAAAAACGACATGACAGGTTGCCTTTCAGCTTCATTAAAATGTTTTTAAACAACCATAGCAATACTACTATTTAAAGTGGACCAAAGAAATTCAAATCCTAAGTGTAACTCCAAGAGATGACTAAAATACAAACAAGAAAAAAAATGAAAACAGGTCTCTGAATTTTGTAGTTCACAAAAGGTACCACAACTGTAATCATATGTTTCACATCTCTATGCTACTCTAGCCTAGAATGTGATTCAATCATTGTGTAGATCCAGCATCAGACTGACCCACTGAGACACTGGAAGATGCTCCGATGGGCCCCAGTCAAAGTGGGCTCCAGAGCCAGATGTAGAGGAGGCCTGTTTGTAACTGTTCTATAGGTCCACAGCTGATGACAGCACATGTTAGTGACATCACTGCCATGCACCAAGTGCTAACGTCGACTGACAGCCTCTGATATATCAGTGGAAGTATTAATGATGGCTAGTGAGGAGCCTCCAGGCCGTGGGGTATGGTACTCAGGGCCGGGCCAGTGCTGTCTCTCTGAGGTATCATGGTAGTCGTGACCCGGTCCCATGTCCTGGGCTCAGCCCAAAAAGGAAGGGGTTATTTACAGGGGATTTTGTCGTGACACCACCCGGCGTATGTGGTCAGTGGGGACCACCACTGCCATATTCCTGCTGGGGATGATAACTTAGGGCAGCATGGATGGTAAGCCCTCCTCGGGTAGGGCTGAGTGTCCCCAGGGTAGTGTGTAGTGGGGATAGAGGGGCCGGGTCAGGGGTTGTGCTTTGTACCAGTCACTTACTTTGCTGCTGCAGGTTCTCCAGGCAGTGTGTGGAAAAAGCAGTCTGTGACTCCTCAGGTGGGAATCTGCTGCGACGCTGGAAGGAAGCAGTCTCAGGCAATGGTGAGCTTACTGGGTACTTTACTTAAAGTTCTTTAGCAGCCGTTACAAGTTACAGTTCTTTCAGTACAATTCTTTACACTTTTACACTGCTCCAGGTAACTAGGTTTATGCAGCTCAGGCATCTCCTCTGCATTGCTTCCCTCAAGTCCTTTCAGGCCCTTTCCTCTCTCTGTCTCCTCACTGATGGGTTTTGTCTGGCTGTCGTGGGCTTTTGCGTGATGGGTCCCTCTCTCTCAGGGTCACTAGCCCTAGTTTGATGGTTGTGTTCCTAGACCATGGTGGTAGGTAGGCTGCAGGTCAAGGAGTACGTGCCCCATGCTGGTGTGTTTTGTGATTAGGGTTTTTGTCTATCCCCGGTCACTTCTACAGAGCCGACTCTCTGGCTGTCTTTTGGCCTAGTCCTCCAGTGACCCAGGTATAATGAGGGCTCTCCAGGCTCCTTCTGTCTCACTGTGGGGTGTCGTTGCTTTTGGCTTCTTTACCTTGCCTCCGGCTATGGAGCTTCCTCTCTTGGGTATCCTGCCTCCAAGATTCTGCATCCTCCAGGGAACCTCTACTCCTGGGAAGTGTGCCTTTCCTTCTGACCGTTCTCTCTCTCTCTTAACTGCCTGCAATTTCTTCTGCTTTAACTGTGTGTTCCCGTGTTTTTCCTATTGTCAGCCTCTCCACCCACTTGTTCAGTGCTGCTCTATGCTCCACCCATACTACTCTTAACCCTTGCTACCCCTTGCCTAACCTAGAGTCCAAGGCGTAGGATCAGTGTGTGTATCTGTATGGGTGTTCCTAAGTCAACCGTCTCTACCTTACCTGGCTGCAATTCACCCTGTTGCCGCCCTGGTCGCAGGGGCGTCACACTAGTCTATCACAGGCCGGTAGCTGATATCAGCATGCAGTGCATGGCAGTGATGACACTGTCTGGCTACACAAGTTGACATCAGCTGCCAGTCTCTGATAGGCTAGCAGTCATTTCAATGATGTAATGGATTTTAAATAGTAAGAGGTGGCCGCAAAGTAGCACTTGAGGACAGGCCGGTGGGAAGAATGTTTGTTTTATCATTTCTGTAGAATCTCAGGAAAGTGGAACATAGGGGCATATTACAAAGAGCATTCAATAATGTCCACTATACTGTAATAAAGGGGTCCCGTATGGTGGACAAAATGAAATAAAACAGCCAGAATACGGATGTTATTATAGGGGTTGTTCAGTTTATTATGAAAAGTCTGCAGTCACTCTGTGTGACAAGAGACTTTTCGATTGGACAACCCCTTTAACAATATTACAGGATATGGAATGTGACGAAATGGACTCCTTCAATGTAGAACATATGATGATTTCTTATGTAACCCAGACAGTATTGTATTTTGGTTTGCAAACTTTCATGGGTTAAGTCCTTAAACTCTAACCAGACAGTATTCGTAGATGACAGTGGTTTACCATGGTAATGTAATTATCTAATTTGTTTGTCGTAGAAGGCCAGAGAACTTAATTATTCTAATCGTCATTTGTATATTACCCTGTGAAAGTTGACTTTATGTAAATTGCCCCAGCCACTATTGTTTTAATGTCATGGTTTGTAGACTGAATGTCTCCTACTAACATTCCATTGTATCACTGCTAGGTGCTATATCAATCAGTATTTTGCTCTCCATGTCTGGACTGAAATACGACCAAAAATGGTTATATGAGGCTTGAGGTCCAGCCAATGAAAACAGTTTTATTCCACCTATCGTGAAGTCTCCAGTATTATGCAATGGGGGCTAAAGGTATAAAAGGAGATGTGTTCATTAACCAGGGTTAGTTAGATTGAAGATTTGGATACGCCGGATAATCTAGGATCTTCGGATCCGATTGTCTAGCCATAACCCCAGGCCTAGGCATTCCGGTGCTGACCAAAGGGTATCAGATCCCGGACTATAGAACCACAAGGACTTCAGCATCGGATTATTGGATTCGGCTGTGATAAAGACTGTATAAGGATAAGGAAGCAACTCAGGTTGGGACGATACAGTCACCTGGCTACAGACCTTGCTGTGCTATATTCTAATCCCTGGTGTGCCAGCGGAAGGGTGAGACTCTGTTGCCTGTTACATCGTTGTGTTTTGCTGGTTATGCGTTATATGCTGTTAACTGTTTGGGGATCCAATAAAGCCTTAATATTGGGGTTCCCTCACCCTGTGTTGTCTGAGTAGTGTTCCGACCACGGTTAAGGAGCTCGGCCGTTCAGTTGGGGATGAGCCCTGGTCCACGTTGTCTTTGTAAAGGCGGCTGGGTCTGTGGACAAGAGCACCCACTGACCTCCGGGTCTCCACAGGGAACATTACTAATTTAAAGGCGACAGGAAAGGGGAGATTATTACTGCTCTAATATATTTTACATTGAGGATTTTGTTTAGCATGGGAGAACCAAAATGGAGGTACTCTTAGGCTACGTTTATACTTTGCTTTTTAGCTGCTTTATTTATGCAGAAAAAAACTGAACTCTTGGCAGTAAAGAAGCAGCTTACCAGATTCTGGTTCTGCTGCTTTTTATGCTCTTTTGCTGCATTTTTGATGCAAATTATATGTGTAATTTGTCTACAATATATGTTTAATAAAGTTAATAAAGCAAAAAAGGCAAACACAATTCTGGAATGTATTAATAGAAGCATACAGTCCAGATCCTGTAAAGTCATTATCCCCCTCTACTCCTCTGTGGTCAGACTTCATCTGGAATACTGTGTCCTGTTCTCGACACTACATTTTAAAGAAGACATCAACAAACTGGAGCCATTTCAGAAAAGAGTGACTAAAATGATGACCAGTCTGCAAACCATGCCCTATGTGGAACGGTTACAGGATTTAGGAATGTTTAGCTTGCAAAAAATAAGACTGAGATGAAACTTAATAGCTGTCTGCAAATATTTCAAGGGCTGTCACACTGTAGAGGGATCAACTTTATTCTCATTTCCACAAGGAAAGACTAGAAGAAATGGCATAAAACTGAATGGTAGACTCAGATTAGATATTATAAAAAACGTTTGACAGTGAGGGAGATCAACAAGTGGCTGCCACAAGAGGTGGTGAATTTCCCTTCAATGGAAGTCTTCTAGTAGAGTCTGGACAGGCATGGCATGATTTAGTGAATCCTGCTTTGAGCAGGGGGTTGGACCAGATGGCCCAGGAGTAGTGATGAGAGAACCCACTTTTGTTCAGGATAGGCGGACTCACCAAGACTTTTTTTACAGTCCAAGTTCGGGGTTAAATGTGATTCAAACGTGAGTCCAAACCCAGATCTTGGACTTTACAGTTATGGGACGTGGCGAGGTGCTGTAAAAGAAAGCATATAATAAATAAAAATCATGATTATACTTACTGGGTCCCTTCCGTATGGCGTCCTGCCATCCCACCACATCTACTTCCTGGGCCGATCATTAACTTCCAGGGATATTCACTGCACTGGCTCCAACAGCCAGTCACAGACACACTAGAATAGGGGTGAGAATAAACATATAGGGTCTTATCCTTAGGAGACAGGATTATTTAGGTGGAATATAGGAACTGCTCATCTGATAAGGTTGTGTAGCACACAACCAGCGTAATCGCTCACTACAATACAGCTGCTCCAAGGACCGTACCTCCACAGGTCACTGTGGTCACGATAAGTTTCTGCAGGACAAAGTACCTCGTGGTCCGAGCTGCTGTTTTCGTATGATGGAAAAACGCTTTTAAAATGGAAAAAGCGCAAAAATAAAATTGGATGTGACACATCCAATTTGATTTTCGCGCTTTTTCCGTTAAAAGAGTTTGTCTGCACTGTAATCTTGATGTGCCCTGAGGAAGGAGTTTGGGATATGACTCCGAAACGCGTTGGAAAATAAACTAGCAACTACCATATCCAGGCATACCAGTGTCTCTGGTTTTTCCATCATACGAAACAGCAGCTCGGACCGCGAGGTACTTAGTCACAGACACTGTCACACAGAATAGGCCTCTGTTATTGGCTGTTCGAGTAATCTGCAATTAACCCATAGATTCTAGTATGGTAGAATGTATGGGCTGGTTTCAGCTTATTCCAGCAGTCAAGCACTAACATGGTGCACCCAATAGTACTGGTCTTGTCCAAAAATATTTACAAATGAAAAGAGTTGCTGATTAGTATAAATTCTAAATGGTGTAGCTCATTAAGTGCAATCAGGCTGTGCTAAGTTACGTTATTCATAAAGAGGAATGGATCAGGCAAATATAAAATTCAGATGGTCATGTGGCTTTCCCTGTAAAATGAAATGTCTCTTATTATGCTCTTGGGTCTCTGTAGACTTCATAGAATGCTAAATATAATAAGTAATAAAATTCCAGCTCAGTGTTAAAAACCTGGTGATTTCAGCATGCATGGTGAGAATAAGAAGATGCAATGAGGACCAAATAACTGATGGTGAGGAGTGGACGGGTCGGAGAGGTGAGTGGTGATTTTTGACACTTTTCTAGCTTTTTATTGCCTTCAGAAGAATTCAGAAGAATAGCAGCAATCGGACGCTATTTTATAGAATCCCAGCAGAACCGAATTAGAAAAAAACTGCATTTTGACAGTTTGGTAATATTCAAGTAGAACTCATTTCCACTAAAAAATGTTCATTCATCACTAGATATCTAGAAAATTTGTGCATTTTTCATAAATTGGACTTGAAGGGTACCTTTACACGCCGCTACGGCAGGATGGATGCATCCCGCTACTTCACGTGCACGAGCACGCTCAAACGGTTACAAACGCTCAACGCATCACCTTTACACGCCGCCATAAGGTGCGCTACGCTACGCCGGGTGTCTCAAGTAGCCATCTGTAGCTCATCGTACCTCATTTACACACCGCTACAACAAGCTAATATGGGCGGACCTGGTGCAGCAGGGACAGCACATAGGCGTGCCACAATTGTGGATTACGAGACGTCCGTACGCTGATAGGACAACGCAAGAACATCATGATTGGGCAGGCATCGCAGGAGGCTGATTAATACATGACGCTCGAGCGATTGTGAAGTGTGACTGGTCAGCTCCTTAAATATGCCGCCTTGTGCAGCGACTACCAATCGTAACGCAGCATCTTCCACCAATGATCGCAGATGGGGCGCGGTAACACGGAGCCTGGGTCACGCCTTAGCTACATTGCAGCTACATCGCAGGGTGTCCAGAGTTCCCATCCGTAACTTCTTTACACGCCGATGCATCTTGCTACCTTCGGCTTTGTAGCTCTCTGTTTTCGAGCAGAGGTCGTAAACAGATGTATCTGTTGCCGGCTGTATCGTCACGTCTTCAGACGCCGCTACGACGGGCTATATTGGCGCTACAAGCTACATTTGTAGCCTGTAGCGGGATGCATCCATCCTGCCGTAGCGGCGTGTAAAGGTACCCGAACACTTTATAAATAGATTCACTAAAGAATTTGCTACGTATGACAAAAGCAGTAATCATTCATCTAAAGTGTTGTCATGTGACTTTTTATTAGCAAAATCTGCTTCACATTATTTTCACACTAAGCAGGTTATTGATGCGGAATCATTCTTCAGTAGTGAATTACTGGATCCAAGGTCTGTTTCCCCTTTTGTAAACTTCTGAATATTCTTATATCCAGTTTACTATTACAATCAATTTTACAAAATCATTTAAACAATGAGATTGCAGGTCTGTATCCAAAATGACTGTGTGTAAAGGATTAGTACTAGTGTTGAGCGAACATGCTCGGCACTACTCGTTACTCGCACGAGTATCACTGTACTCGGGCGACTCGCCGAGCACCGAGTAATCTCGCAATACTCGTGCTGTGCTCGTGGTCGTCATCTCTCCATGTTGGCGCTCTTTTGAGAGCCAGCCCACGTGCAGGGATTGGCTGACAGACCACTGCAATGCCACAGCCCTGTTGGTTGTGGTATAGCAGTGATTGGCCGGCCTGCACAGCGTCACCGAGCCTTTATAAGTCCCGGCGCGCTGTGCTCGGCACACAGCCTTCCAGACAGTGAGTGTAGGGAGAGTGTCTGCTGCTGATTAGGGACAGATTTGCGGCCCTCATAGGTAGATCCGGATCAGGGCTGCAAACTGCTGCTGACCACAACAGTCCTTCTCAGGACTAATCTAGGAGGACATAGGCAGGGTGATCCAGATCGGAGTCCAAGATTTCCAGTGACCAGAACAGTCCTTCTCAGGACTAATCTAGGAGGATATAGGCAGGGTGATACAGATTGAAATCCAAGCTTTTCTGTGACCATTAGAGTCACCACACTCTTGTACTTAGTACCTTAATACAGGTTAGGGACTAAAATCCTCTCTTCAAACCATTACAGTCACCAGACAGGTGTACGTACTACCTTAATACAGGTTAGGGAACTAAAATCCTAACTCTTGTCATCAAAACAGTCACCAGACAGGTGTACGTACTACCTTAATACAGGTTAGGGACTAAAATCCTCTCTTGAACCATTACAGTCACCAGATAGGTGTACGTACTACCTTAATACAGGTTAGGGAACTAAAATCCTAACTCTTGTCATCAACACAGTCACCAGACAGGTGTACGTACTACCTTAATACAGGTTAGGGACTAAAATCCTCTCTTGAACCATTACAGTCACCAGACAGGTGTACGTACTACCTTAATACAGGTTAGGGAACTAAAATCCTAACTCTTGTCATCAAAACAGTCACCAGACAGGTGTACGTACTACCTTAATACAGGTTAGGGACTAAAATCCTCTCTTCAAACCATTACAGTCACCAGACAGGTGTACGTAGTACCTTAATACAGGTTAGGGAACTAAAATCCTAACTCTTGTCATCAAAACAGTCACCAGACAGGTGTACGTACTACCTTAATACAGGTTAGGGACTAAAATCCTCTGTTTAAACCATTACAGTCACCAGACAGGTGTACGTAGTACCTTAATACAGGTTAGGGACTAAAATCCTAACTCTTGTCATCAAAACAGTCACCAGACAGGTGTACGTACTGCCTTAATACAGGTTAGGGACTAAAATCCTCTCTTCAAACCATTACAGTCACCAGACAGGTGTACGTAGTACCTTAATACAGGTTAGGGAACTAAAATCCTAACTCTTGTCATCTCAACAGTCACCACACTGTTGTACGTCATAAGTTTCTACAAGTTAGGGAACTAAAATCCTAACTATTGTCATCTCAACAGTCACCACACTGTTGTACGTCTTAAGTTTCTACAAGTTAGGGAACTAAAATCCTAACTCTTGTCATCTCAACAGTCACCACACTGTTGTACGTCATACGTTTCTACAGGTTAGGGAACTAAAATCCTAACTCTTGTCATCTCAACAGTCACCACACTGTTGTACGTCATAAGTTTCTACAAGTTAGGGAACTAAAATCCTAACTCTTGTCATCTCAACAGTCACCACACTGTTGTACGTCATACGTTTCTACAGGTTAGGGAACTAAAATCCTAACTATTGTCATCTCAACAGTCACCACACTGTTGTACGTCATAAGTTTCTACAGGTTAGGGAACTAAAATCCTAACTCTTGTCATCTCAACAGTCACCACACTGTTGTACGTCATACGTTTCTACAAGTTAGGGAACTAAAATCCTAACTTTTGTCATCTCAACAGTCACCACACTGTTGTACGTCATACGTTTCTACAGGTTAGGGAACTAAAATCCTAACTCTTGTCATCTCAACAGTCACCACACTGTTGTACGTCATAAGTTTCTACAAGTTAGGGAACTAAAATCCTAACTCTTGTCATCTCAACAGTCACCACACTGTTGTACGTCATACGTTTCTACAGGTTAGGGAACTAAAATCCTAACTCTTGTCATCTCAACAGTCACCACACTGTTGTACGTCATACGTTTCTACAAGTTAGGGAACTAAAATCCTAACTCTTGTCATCTCAACAGTCACCACACTGTTGTACGTCATACGTTTCTGCAGGTTAGGGAACTAAAATCCTAACTCTTGTCATCTCAACAGTCACCACACTGTTGTACGTCATAAGTTTCTACAAGTTAGGGAACTAAAATCCTAACTATTGTCATCTCAACAGTCACCACACTGTTGTACGTCATAAGTTTCTACAAGTTAGCGAACTAAAATCCTAACTCTTGTCATCTCAACAGTCACCACACTGTTGTACGTCATACGTTTCTACAGGTTAGGGAACTAAAATCCTAACTCTTGTCATCTCAACAGTCACCACACTGTTGTACGTCATAAGTTTCTACAAGTTAGGGAACTAAAATCCTAACTCTTGTCATCTCAACAGTCACCACACTGTTGTACGTCATACGTTTCTACAGGTTAGGGAACTAAAATCCTAACTATTGTCATCTCAACAGTCACCACACTGTTGTACGTCATAAGTTTCTACAGGTTAGGGAACTAAAATCCTAACTCTTGTCATCTCAACAGTCACCACACTGTTGTACGTCATACGTTTCTACAAGTTAGGGAACTAAAATCCTAACTATTGTCATCTCAACAGTCACCACACTGTTGTACGTCATACGTTTCTACAGGTTAGGGAACTAAAATCCTAACTCTTGTCATCTCAACAGTCACTACACTGTTGTACGTCATACGTTTCTACAGGTTAGGGAACTAAAATCCTAACTATTGTCATCTCAACAGTCACCACACTGTTGTACGTCATAAGTTTCTACAGGTTAGGGAACTAAAATCCTAACTCTTGTCATCTCAACAGTCACCACACTGTTGTACGTCATACGTTTCTACAAGTTAGGGAACTAAAATCCTAACTCTTGTCATCTCAACAGTCACCACACTGTTGTACGTCATACGTTTCTACAGGTTAGGGAACTAAAATCCTAACTCTTGTCATCTCAACAGTCACCACACTGTTGTACGTCATAAGTTTCTACAAGTTAGGGAACTAAAATCCTAACTCTTGTCATCTCAACAGTCACCACACTGTTGTACGTCATACGTTTCTACAAGTTAGGGAACTAAAATCCTAACTCTTGTCATCTCAACAGTCACCACACTGTTGTACGTCATAAGTTTCTACAGGTTAGGGAACTAAAATCCTAACTCTTGTCATCTCAACAGTCACCACACTATTGTACGTCATACGTTTCTACAGGTTAGGGAACTAAAATCCTAACTATTGTCATCTCAACAGTCACCACACTGTTGTATGTCATAAGTTTCTACAAGTTAGGGAACTAAAATCCTAACTATTGTCATCTCAACAGTCACCACACTGTTGTACGTCATAAGTTTCTACAAGTTAGGGAACTAAAATCCTAACTCTTGTCATCTCAACAGTCACCACACTGTTGTACGTCATACCTTTATACAGGTTAGGGAACTAAAATCCTAATCTCCTGTGACCTCCACAGTGACCAGGCAGTTGTCGCTCTATACAGGCAAAATGCGCAAAGGCGTTGGCAAGGGCGTTGGCAAGGAACAAGGAAGTGGACGTGATGGTGGTGCAGGCAGAGGCCGAGGTCGTGTGCAAGCACTCATTTCGCAACAACAAAGGGCCACATCTCCTCGCTCGCACGTCCTGTCCCAAATTCTTGGGGCCCGCAGCAGTACACCACTGTTGAACCAAGACCAGTGTCAACAGGTTGTTACTTGGATAGCGGATAATGCTTCAAGTCAGATGGGCACCTCCACAAACACCCTGTCTTCCGCACGGTCAACTGTCAGTAGCCGTGATACTGCACCGCACATTTCCCAACCTGATCCTCCTTCCTACCACCTGGCCGATTACACGTCCACGGACATTACAGATCCCACACTAGGACACTCGGAAGAGCTGTTCACGTATCCATTCGCAGAATCTGGCCTGTCGCCACCTCCTCTTGAAGTGGGTCATGAGGAGATGGTATGTACAGATGCCCAAATATTTGAGCAGCCGCGTTATGACGAACGGAACGTTGTCAAAGTGTCTCAACAAGGGGTGGACGATGATGAGACACAATTGCCAGGAAGTCAGGAGGAGGATCAGGGTGCGGAAGAGGAAGACGACGTGGTGGATGATCCAGTAGCTGACCCTACATGGCAGGAGGATATGCAGAGCGAGGACAGCAGTGCACAGGGGGAGGGAGGCGTAGCATCACAACAGCCAGTACGAAGCAGGGGTGCGTCCGCAGGCAGAAGGCAGGCAACCGTTCCCCGGAACAACAACACGACTCAAGGTGCCTGTGCAAATGTTCGGTCTTCCCGAGTCTGGGAGTTTTTTAAGTTGGCTCCAGAAGACTCTAAAAAGGCCATTTGCCACACCTGCCATGCCACTATCAGCAGGGGTACGAAAACTAGCAGCCTGACCACCACCAGCATGATCAGGCACATGTCAGCCAAGCACCCGACTTTGTGGGAAGTACCACAGAGTCGAGGAGCGGTGCGTGCTGATGTCACTGCTAGGTCTTCGGCTGTTGTGCATGCAAGCCAATCCCCTGTCCTTGCTGGCCGCGAACAAGCCTCCGGTCCTGCACCTGAAGTTGCTGAAGCACAAATTACGCCACCATCAAGCACGTCCTTGTCCCAGCGCAGCGTTCAATTATCCATTCAGCAAACATTTGAACGCAGGCGCAAATACGCTGCCAATGCCCCACATGCCACAGTCCTCAATGCTCACATTTCGCGACTCATAGCGCTAGAAATGTTGCCTTTCCGTCTGGTGGAGACGGACGCATTCCGCGACCTGATGGCGGCTGCTGTCCCACGTTACTCGGTCCCCAGCCGACACTATTTCTCCAGATGTGCCGTCCCCGCATTGCATAACCACGTGTCCAACACCATCACACGTGCCCTGAACAATGCTGTTTCAGCCAAAGTCCACCTAACCACAGACACGTGGACAAGTGCTTGTGGGCAAGGCCGCTACATCTCCCTGACGGCACACTGGATTAATATTGTGGAGGCTGGGACCCAGTCTGAGCGAGGGACGGAACACGTCCTTCCCACACCAAGGATAGCAGGCCCTACCTCTGTCATGGTTTCACCGACACTCTACAGCTCCGGAATGTCATGCTCTTCAGCCTCCTCCTCCTCCACCTGCGCATCCTCATCCACTGTACCCTCCACACCAGTCCCAAGCTGGAAGCACTGCAGCACTGCCTCTGCAAAGCGGCAACAGGCTGTGCTGAAGCTAGTCTGCATAGGTGACAAACCCCACAATGCAGAAGAGGTGTGGACAGCTCTGAAACAGCAGGCAGATCACTGGCTCACACCTCTGAACCTAAAGCCAGGAAAGGTCGTGTGTGACAATGGCCGGAACCTGGTGGCAGCTTTGAGGCGAGGGCAGCTGACGCATGTTCCATGCGTGGCCCATGTGCTCAACCTGGTGGTTCAGAGGTTTGTGAAGTCATACCCGGAGGTGTCTGACCTACTGGTAAAAGTTCGGCGTCTGTCTGCACATTTTCGCAAGTCACCTGCTGCTTCAGCCGGCCTTGCAAGCTTTCAGCGCCGTTTGCGTCTTCCGGCCCACAGACTGGTGTGTGATGTCCCCACGCGTTGGAATTCAACTCTGCACATGTTGGTCAGGATATGTGAGCAGAAGAGGGCAGTTGTGGACTACCTGCATCACCTAAGCCGTCGGGAAATGGGTCAAACTCCACACATAACACCTGAGGAGTGGAGATGGATGTCGGACCTATGCACCGTCCTCCAAAACTTTGAGGACTCCACCAAGATGGTGAGCGGTGATGACGCCATTATTAGCGTCACCATACCACTACTCTGCCTTCTAAAACGGTCTCTGCTGAAAATAAAAGAGGATGCATTGCAGGCAGAGCGCGATGACTTAGAGCAAGAAACTGTAGTGGGTGTGGGTGAAAACACACAGCCCAGCCTCATGTCATCACAACGTGTAGTGGAGGACTATGACGAGGAGGAGGAGGAGGAGGAGGATGAAGACATGGAGCAACTCTCAGGCCAAATTGGGGATATGACATGCACACCAGTCATACCCTCGATTCAGCGTGGCTGGCCAGAGGACAGGGGAGATGAGGAGGAGGAGGAGGAGGAGGAGGAGGACAGCATGTTCAGTCATCGTGTTGGTCTGGATACTGATGTGATGGCTGTTAAGAGTCTGGCGCACATGGCTGACTTTATGGTAAGCTGCCTGTCTCGTGACCCTCGCGTTCAGAACATCTTGGCCGACAATCAGTACTGGTTGGCAACACTCTTAGACCCACGCTACAAGGAGAACTTTATGTCTCTCATTCCTGAGGCGGAGAGGTCAGCCAAAATGCTGCAGTTCCAGAGGGCCATAGTCACGGAAGTTGTGAAATCCTTCCCCTCACAAAACGCTAGCGGCATAGGTCAGGATTCGATGGACAACCAAGGCGTACGGCCGAGAGGGGCACAAGTCCAATCCGCCAGAGGCAGGGGAACTGTCTTTACGATGTGGGACAGTTTTCTCAGCCCCTCACGTACCACAGCCCCTGAGGTGCGGGGTAGTGCCACCAGAAATGCTAAGTTCGGGCAGATGCTGAAGGAGTACCTTGCAGATCGAACAACTATACTGCGAGATTCATCGGTGCCTTTCAATTATTGGGTCTCCAAGCTCGACACGTGGCATGAATTGGCTCTCTACGCCTTGGAAGTCCTGGCCTGCCCTGCCGCTAGCGTTTTATCAGAGCGTGTTTTCAGTGCAGCAGGTGGAATCATCACTGATAAACGCACCCGCCTGTCAACTGAAAATGCGGACAGGCTCACTCTGATCAAGATGAACAAGGGTTGGATTGGGCCAGACTTCACCACACCACCAGCAAATGACAACTGAATTTTATTTTGTTATTTGAATTTGACATGTACCTCCACTCACCAATGGGTAGACACTTCCGTACTTTGGCTAATCGCTGGACTCCTACTCCTTCTCCTCATGTGACACCATGATGAGCGTTAGAATAGTTAGGCTCTTGTTTGAGGTATACGCACAGTGGTAAATTTTGTAGCCCATTCTGTTAGAATGGGCATTACAACGACAGGAGACCCGCTCCTTTTCAATGGGAAAAATATTTTTAGGTACTCCTACACGTCTCTATCCAGGGACAAAGAGGAGCCTCCAAATTTTTGGCTGCCCTGACAAAAGGGCTACACTACAATACACCCTGTTCTTCTTAACAGGCCCTCCTGCACGTCTCCATCCAGGGAAAAAGAGGAGCCTCCCAATTTTTGGCTGCCCTGACCAAAGGGCTCTACTACAATACACCCAGTTCTTCTTAACAGGCCCTCCTGCACGTCTCCATCCAGGGACAAAGAGGAGCCTCCCAATTTTTGGCTGCCCTGACCTAAGGGCTCTACTACAATACACCCACTTGAGGGTTACAGGCCCTACTACATGTCTGTATGCATGGGTCATTGTTGAACCTCCCAATTTTTGGCTGCCCTGACCAAAGGGCTCTACTACAATACACCCACTGGAGGGTTACAGGCCCTACTACATGTCTGTATGCATGGGTCATTGTTGAACCTCCCAATTTTTGGCTGCCCTGGCCAAAGGGCTCTACTACAATACACCCACTTGAGGGTTACAGGCCCTACTACATGTCTGTATGCATGGGTCATTGTTGAACCTCCCAATTTTTGGCTGCCCTGACCAAAGGGCTCTACTACAATACACCCACTTGAGGGTTACAGGCCCTACTACATGTCTGTATGCATGGGTCATTGTTGAACCTCCCAATTTTTGGCTGCCCTGGCCAAAGGGCTATACTACAATACACCCACTTGAGGGTTACAGGCCCTACTACATGTCTGTATGCATGGGTCATTGTTGAACCTCCCAATTTTTGGCTGCCCTGACCAAAGGGCTATACTACAATACACCCACTTGAGGGTTACAGGCCCTACTACATGTCTGTATGCATGGGTCATTGTTGAACCTCCCAATTTTTGGCTGCCCTGACCAAAGGGCTCATACTACAATACACCCAGTGTTTACAGGCCCTACACAGTCTCGTATGCAGGGCATGGTGAACCTCCCAATTTTTGGCTGCCCTGACCAAAGGGCTCTACTACAATACACCCACTTGAGGGTTACAGGCCCTACTACATGTCTTATGCATGGGTCAGATGTTGAACCTCCCAATTTTTGGCTGCCTGGCCAAAGGGCTATACTACAATACACCCACTTGAGGGTTACAGGCCCTACTACATGTCTGTATGCATGGGTCATTGTTGAACCTCCCAATTTTTGGCTGCCCTGACCAAAGGGCTATACTACAATACACCCACTTGAGGGTTACAGGCCCTACTACATGTCTGTATGCATGGGTCATTGTTGAACCTCCCAATTTTTGGCTGCCCTGACCAAAGGGCTCTACTACAATACACCCACTTGAGGGTTACAGGCCCTACTACATGTCTGTATGCATGGGTCATTGTTGAACCTCCCAATTTTTGGCTGCCCTGGACCAAAGGGCTCTACTACAATACACCCACTTGAGGGTTACAGGCCCTACTACATGTCTGTATGCATGGGTCATTGTTGAACCTCCCAATTTTTGTCTACCCTGAACAAAGGGCTTACTACAATACACCCACTTGAGGGTTACAGGCCCTACTACATGTCTGTATGCATGGGTCATTGTTGAACCTCCCAATTTTTGGCTCCCTGACCAAGGGCTCTACTACAATACACCCACTTGAGGGTTACAGGCCCTACTACATGTCTGTATGCATGGGTCATTGTTGAACCTCCCAATTTTTGGCTGCCCTGACCAAAGGGCTCTACTACAATACACCCACTTGAGGGTTACAGGCCCTACTACATGTCTGTATGCATGGGTCATTGTTGAACCTCCCAATTTTTGGCTGCCCTGACCAAAGGGCTATACTACAATACACCCACTTGAGGGTTACAGGCCCTACTACATGTCTGTATGCATGGGTCATTGTTGAACCTCCCAATTTTTGGCTGCCCTGCCAAGGCTTACACAATACACCACTTGAGGTTACAGGCCTACTACATGTCTGTATGCATGGGTCTTGTAACTCCATTTTTGGCTGCCCTGGCCAAAGGCTATACTACAATACACCCACTTGAGGGTTACAGGCCCTACTACATGTCTGTATGCATGGGTCATTGTTGAACCTCCCAATTTTTGGCTGCCCTGACCAAAGGGCTCTACTACAATACACCCACTTGAGGGTTACAGGCCCTACTACATGTCTGTATGCATGGGTCATTGTTGAACCTCCCAATTTTTGGCTGCCCTGGCCAAAGGGCTATACTACAATACACCCACTTGAGGGTTACAGGCCTACTACATGTCTGTATGCATGGGTCATTGTTGAACCTCCCAATTTTTGTCTGCCCTGGCCAAAGGGCTATACTACAATACACCCACTTGAGGGTTACAGGCCCTACTACATGTCTGTAAGCATGGGTCATTGTTGAACCTCCCAATTTTTGGCTGCCCTGGCCAATGGGCTATACTACAATACACCCAGTTCTTGTTTACAGGCCATCCTGCATGTCTGTATCCAGGGGCATTGGTGAACCTCCCAATTTTGGACTGCCCTGGCAAAGGAAGATACTACAATATACCCAGTTCTTCAAAATGGGCACATTATTTCTAGACAGGGCTTCATGTACGTCTCTTGTCAGGGTCATCGGAGTGCCGCACAATGTTTTCACGTAAAATCTTTCATGTAATCACAAAAAGTAACATACACCAGCTGTATCTCACTATTGGGTATGTGCCCTTAACATTTCCACCCTAAATATTCATTTTGGTGTCATTTTGGAAGGTTTTCTGGACACTCCGTAAAATTGGCGTGAAACTCGGACAACATTGTTCACAGCTGTGACTTTTGAGTGAGAAATGCTTCCAGGGGTCTTCCCCATGGTGTTGCCATGTCATTTCAGCACTCTTCTGAGACTTTTGTGACATTTTTAGGGTTTTTCCAGGCAGCCGGCAGTCATTTCATAAAAATACTCGTGTCTCCCATAGGATAACATTGGGCTCGTTACTCGGGCCGAGTACACGAGTATCTCGGGATGCTCGGCCCGAGCTTCGAGCACCCGAGCATTTTAGTACTCGCTCATCACTAATTAGTACCACTATGGCTCAATGCAATGAGGTATAATGTAGATTATGGTAAGTACGGTAGTTGAATAAGGCTACAATCCTTCTACAGCTATCAAAAAATTCTTATAGCAGTGATTGGGCCCAAAACATAGAAAATGTGAAAATTCTTCAAAATGTATTTAATCCTGTACAAAGATGATATATCTGAATGGTATTTGTGGGTCTAGACATCTTGCATGAAGGTCAAAAAACACTGAATTTATAAAAAAATATATATAGGTTGCAAAGTGCCCGATTTCATGAATTACAGATCTGTAGATGTGTTTTTATGATGTTACTGTTTAAACTAACTTGTTTCATACTGACCAATAGAGCAGTCCCTATGAATGTATAGTTCCTGTTATATGTTGCTATTTTGTCAACTTTGCTGCATAGATTGGGACACATTGAGCAGAGTTATCTCGCTATCATTAGAGGGCAATTTCATTAAAGCTATTTCTATTCTACTGCTGGTATTGCACACAACATACAGACGATGAAGAAAGAATGTGATCCCGCTGCCCCTTGCAAAGCTTTTAAAAAGAAATACCTTTGACTTATTAAAATGATACATCTTATTTAACTTCTTCTGAATAACACTAAGCTAAAAGCTAAATTTAACCTTTTGTGACATCACCCTTAAGGCCCCGTTACACGCAGTGATATCGCTAACAATATCATTGCAAAATCACCAGTTTTGTGACATTGCTGCAACCTCGTAACAAAGCCGCTGCGTGTGACATGTACCAACGACCAGCGATCAGCTTGCTGATCGTTGGTAAATGGCCAGTACCATTTTTTGATCGTTGGTCTCCCGCTGGCCGGCCAGCACAGGCATGTGTGACAGAGGGAGACCAACGAATAATGACCTCCCAGCCGATGCCCAGCGCCACACAGACACGCTGGGACGCTGGGAACCAGGGTAAACATCGGGTAACTAAGTGCAGCATTCTGCTTAGTTACCCAATGTTTACCCTGGTTACCAGCGTTCTCACTGGTCGCTGATCGCTGGTGAGTCTGCCTGTGTGACAGCTCACCAGCGATCCCGATCGTTGGTGGGATCGCTGGGACATCACAGCGTGTAACGAGGCTTTTAGCTATGAGGCTCTTTTTTCCATCCTATAAAGAAGATGTCAGCCCTGTTACAAAGAGCAAAATAAATCAGGAGTTTGCTGTATCATGGCAATAATAGTTTGTCATGAGTGAAACATTGAGGCCTATTTTTCTGCTAAATACGGTAAATAATACAATCGATTAGAAATGAGCAAAAAGATTTGAAGTATTAGTTCTGGTCTCTGGTACAGTCATCACGTCACTTTTTTTCTTCCTCAGCCTGGCATTTTACAGGGGTCTCTGTTGCTTCCTAGCTTTGGCAAAATGGCAAAATATGTCATGGCATCGGGGGCCCAGGGAAGTGAGAGAGGTTTTCAGGACATGCCAGCTACAGAGAAGTCTAGCTGCTCCGGAAAACGTGACCAGTGGTCGGAATTGAATGCTGCAAAGCTTTCCGCTCATCTCTACAACGCACAAATAATCTTATTTCACATAAAAAATAATGACTATTTCCATACCTACAATGTTCAATTTAGAGGTCTGTGCAATTAATATTCTGCATACTTGAGAGTTATATCTTACAATAGAGGAGAGGCAAAGACTAAGGACAAACTTAAGCAAAGATTAGTGAGTCAATCAAGCATTAGACACATTCATAAGATGGACATAGTCATTAGTTCTGGAGTCTTGTCACCTCAGATATATCACCCTAAGAGCACTAGAACAGCTTATTTATGCACGGACATCTTTGTTCAATGTAGGTTCTCTTCTGTTATTAATTACACAACAACAGGGATTTTGTTGAGGTCCATTAGGAATCATATATCCTTGTCAATTTGTATAGGTGAATCCCTATGGTCTGCAGCATCTGTTGCTATTTTGAAAGGATATTTAGGTGATTTAGTCACAATGTAAAAGCTATGCAGAGGATGAGAATGGTGTTACATGCTAAGGGCCAAATTGAGAACTATAAATCAGAAAACTCTGCTTAGACATCATGTCTTAGTCTCAATTATTAGGGTTCTGAACAGATAGAGCATAGAAGTAACTTCATCTCAGCAGCAAAATATTTTTCACTGTAAATGAATATCGTAGTGTTTTTAAAGGGAACCTGTCACCATGAAATGCAGTCCTATCTAGAGGCAGCATGTTATAGAGGAGGGGGAGCTGAGAAGATTGATATACAGTAGTTTTCTCAGAAAAAATTCAGTATAATCTGTATTTTAATCATTAAATCCTCTTCTCTTTCTGGGGTTTTCGGTCCAGTGGGCAATCCTATCAGTGACTGACAACTTTCAATGCATAAGTGTGCATAAAAAGATACCTGTCAGTCACTGACAGTCCCACCCACTGGACCGTAAACCCCAGAAAGAGAAGAGGAGTCAATGATTAAAACACAGATTATACTAAATCTTTACTCACAAAATGATATACCAATCTTCTCAGCTCTTCCTGCTCTATAACATTGTGACAGCAAATTGGATAGCATTTTCATGATGACAGGTTCCCTTTAAAGGGGTTTTCCCACAAAGTTCATTTTAATCCATAGCTCTTAATAATAATTAATAATAAGTTCAATGATTAAATGAATTTAACAAAATATTTCTTTCAAGAGATAGGCTAGGGTCACATTCCCGTTTTGTTTTTTAAATCCTGATCCGGTTTTGAGCTTTGAAAAAGCTCAAAACTGGACCAGGAAACGCTCCTCATAGGAGCCAATGCAAAACACCGGATAGCTTCACAAGCCATCCGGTGGCCGTATCCGGCACTGCTGCCTGCGTTAAAAATCATGCAGGCAGCAGTTTTCGCAGCGGTTCCCTGTACCGCTGTGCAGTAACCGGATGGCTCAGGATGTGTCATCCTGAGCCATCCGGTAACTGCATAGGTTGCTGATCCCGGCAATAGCTATGACGCGACCGTAGCCCCGCCCCTTTCATGACGCGGCCGCCCTGAAAAGACAGGGAGAAGGCCAGAGGAGGCGGCCATCATCATTCCATGGGCGGCGGCAGAAGAACAAAGCCCCGCCCATAGATGGATCTTTACAGAACGAGAAGAATGCCGTAACTATAGTCATTTATTACTGTAGTCTGTGGATGCCACATTTAGGGATAATTCTAACAGAGGGGTGCACGCACCCCTCTGTACAGAAACGGGGGGCGGGAGTTGTGGGAACTTGTACGGAGCTCCGAGGAGCCCGTGCCATCGGGGACATTGTAGTAGAAGCCCACCGGAGTGGGCGGCCGGTCTATAGGGGGGTCTAAGACCCCCCTATAGACCTGAAACATTACTTTAGTTATTTTAACTATTTACTACACATACTACAGTTTGCTGATCCCGGCAATAGCCAGGATCCGCAAACTATGCAGTTGCCGGATGGCTCAGGATTACACATCCTGAGCCATCCGGCAACTGCAGTGCGGTATTCAGCACACATTTTCGGAGGAAAATGTGTGTGACCGGCATTGCATTCACCGCATCCGGATCTGGATGCGGTGAATGCAATTCATGTTTTAAATGTGACCCTAGCCATAATCTTATATATGTGTCCATGCTATGTAACTGTGTAATGATCTTGTCTGACCATACAGGGACATTGTCTGATCATACCACATCTCCTGTGCTGAGATAATCTTATATATGTGTCCCTTCTATGTACTGTGTAATGGATGTGTCTGACCGTACAGGGACATTGTCTGATCATACCACATGTCCTGTGCTGAGATAATCTTATATATGTGTGCCTGCTATGTACTGTGTAATGGATGCATCTGACCGTACAGGGACATTGTCTGATCATACCACATGTCCTGTGCTGAGATAATCTTATATATGTGTCCCTGCTATGTAGTGTGTAATGGATGTGTCTGACACATATATAAGATTATCTCAGCCCAGGAGATGTGGTATGATCACACCATGTTTCTGTATGGTTCAGACACATCCATCACACAGTACATAGCAGGGACATATATATAAGATTATCTCAGCACAGGAACATTTTTTAAAAACACATCCAATTGTGGAATTTATTAATCCAAGATCGATTGATTAAAATCAACTTTAGAATGAACTTTGTGGAAAAATCCCTTTAAAGAACATCTCACATTAAAGAGGACTTGTCACCCCCCCCCAGTGCATGGCAAACTTTGTGTTTTAAGGCTACTTGTTCCATGCTTTCCTGGTGATTTACAAATGTGTGAAGGGAATATTTCAGCAATGACATGCCAGGACCTTCCACTTTATTAACAACATGACAATTGAGGGAGGATTTCCCAGTCGTTAACTAACCAATCCACCATTTAAACAACCCCCAATCAATAAACAATAACACACACTGCTAGTGACTTTGTTAAACAATTGTCCACAGCAGCCTTTATTGCCTATTGTTTACATACGGAGAAAAGAAAACGGGTACGCCGTCCAACTGGCATCCCAACTTAAACAATAGGCACACCCTTATAACACACATGGCTAGGCCTGGTCCAGAAGCCTCCTAACCTTGTCCCTGGCCGCAACACACGGACCCCATGGACAAGGTACCGAGAACCAATACCCCAACCTCACACAAACCCGTGCCTGCAAGGTACCAATAACTGGAGCCATTATACCTTCCAAGTGGCTCACCTCCCAATTACGAGTGTAGATTCACTGCCTCTGGACCAGACCTACCCATGCTGCCATGACAAAACATCCACATACATCCTAAAATAACATATAACAAAATAACCGCAGCGACGAGGTATTGAGTACTAAGAACCAATACCCCAATCGTGCAGAACCCTGTGCTGCAAGGTACCAGTAACCGGAGCCATTACACATTCAAAGTGGCTCCCAATTACGAGTGCAGATTCACTGCCTCTGGACCAAATCTACCCCAGCCACAGGACAGGCCAAGTGATCCTTTACTTGGCCTGGACCCGCCATACACCAAGCGCTTGCTCCCCACCTTCTCGCAAGCCCAACATCCACATATCCATTTTGATATCGTTCAAATGCATGCTATCAGCTTTCAAATACTCCCAAGATGATGTTTACAACTCACTGTGTCGCACTACAATCCCACCATTATGGGCCACTTAGCTGCCACCACCTTATTCACCTTAACTCTAGCCTTATTAATTTTGTCCACTGACCTCACAAACTTCCTCTTCCTACGCGCAACCATATCTGACAACACCACAATCATACCCGGGTGTGAGCACCATAAACATAACAAATCGAGACACTCGTACCCCCAAGTCGTTCCCCCCCAACAATCAAAACCAGCACATCCAGGGGTTGGTTGACATTACAAAAGTATTAGAATTCTGGTAACACCCTTCCCCACGTCATACCCACGCAGTCCCAACCATTTAACGATCGCCGTCGATTGATCCAATCCTAAGAGACGACCGTCTGGACGAATGTCTGCTCGACGAGCCCCTCAAAGCACATACAAATGTCCCTGAATCCAGACGAAGCAGGGGCTTAAACAAAGAAGAAATCAAAACAAAAACACATGACTACATGACAGTCTGTAAAACAACTATACCCACGAAACGATCCCCCCCACGCACCCTCTAAACGATGGCCCCCACCCACCCTTGCTGGGCCCTTCCCCACCAGCCACACTACCTAGAAAGCAGATGAGTCCGTATATAGAAATGAAAACAGGACGATTCCCACCGAGTTATTCTTCTCACCACCTCATCTCCCAATCCCCAACGGGAAGCCTCCATAGCCGCCCGAATGTGAAAAGAATGCGTGCCATACACATTTGGCCTCTTACCAAGCCTACCTAAACACTCCTTCAAAATAGCTCCAAATAGAAACGTGGTCAAAAAGGAGCTATCAATATGCCATAAAAATGGGCCCGGATAGCCACCCATAACCGACAAAAAAACCACATCATACTCACTAGACATAATCACTCCCCGAGAGGGAATACACCACAATTAACAGCCCACGCCCCACCTGGTCCACTTTCGAACGCCGCATCCAGCATTCCACCCAGTAATCCAAAATGACCATGTCATTCAAGGCCAAGCCACCAGCCCAGGTCCTGGACACCAATTCACCAATTCTAAAGGCCCCAAAAAAGGCCAACACAAAAGCCACTGAAAAGAGAACTGACTCATATTCCGACCTACAAACCACCTCCAAACTAGCCATTATCCTGCCCAACAATTCAACTGAAACATTCAACTGAAACCGGTCGCCGATCATCCCTCTAATGAACCCCCTTTCGAAATCCCTTCAACGTCTGTGGCACCAAAAAATCCTTTGTTGCATCCAGCTTCCCCAACAACCGAAACCAAAAGGCAATCGCTGCGACCCTCTGCGACACAGCTGAAGCAGACCTCCCATTCACAAAGTCATTGCCTACAAACGTTAACACCACCTGCACATCATCCATACCGCCACCTTCCCACAGAGTACCTGTAAAATCCTCCCACTCCTGCCACACTTTCCCATATCAGCACCAAGTAGCCTCAGTCACCGAGCTGGGGATCAACCTCCCTACAATTACATTACCAGGCTCCATAAACCATCCGGACAAGGAAAACCCTTCTCGTCCACACAAGGTACCAGCTCCCGAAACCTGCAAAGCTGAAACCGAGAAAGTGCGTCAGCCGCAGAATTGGAAACATCTGGAACTTGTTTCACCACCACCTGAACATTCAACTGCAGGCAACGCAAGACCAGATCCGAAGATAAGCCACCAACGGTGGCAAATTACAGTAGATGATACTGTATTGATAACCAGTGGCATAACTAGAGTCTAGTGAGTCCCAGTGCGAAATTTAGACCTGGATCCCCCCTCGCACGCACGCACACGTCGGTCAGATGTATGGGCCCCGTGTAACGTGCTAAATACTTTAAAGACTCACAAATTGACCCCTTTGACCCTTCATTATGTATTAATGCACCTCATTCTGCTATATATGGTCCTCCTCCCGGAATACGGCCCTTATCATGGTATATATGTCCCCCATAATGGTTTATATGGTCATCCTCCTCCTGCCATCATAATCCTCCAATTATTATAATTATAAAAGTTTATAATCAAGCTCACCTGTTTCTTTTGTGCTCCAGACAATTCCCAAAACATTCAGAAAAAACTTTAAGGTTCGGCATCAACCGGTTCTCAATGAACCTTCTGATTTAATTCTATTTTATAAAAATTTGCTTACTGTTTCTGAAATTAAAGTGCCCTGATTTTATTTTGTAGTTATATTATTATATAAATGTATGTTTCATAGTAATTTACTATTTTTAATGTGTAAGAATGTTTTACTTGCCACATGATACCGTGGGCGGGGCTTGTAATTTGCAGGGAGCTTAAAAAAACCTGTGTTGTTGGCAAGGCTCTAGGTTATGACTAAGAGGTACTTTAGACTCGAAACATGTAAACCAGTGCCCAGGATAGCTTGTATCAAATCAGACTATGCTATAGCCTCGATTTTCCATGCTTTTTATGCTGTAAATCAATAAAGAAATCTTTTTGGAACTAAGAACTTTTGGTGCCGGACATTAAAGTTTTTTCTCGATTATTATAATGCATCCCTATATTCCTCCATATATTATAATGTACCCCCGTAGTCCTCTATATATTATAAAGCAGCCCATAGTCCCCCATTCATAAGATAGCTCCAATCATCATTCAATTATTATAAGGTGCCCCCATTATCCTCCATATAGTATAATGCAGTCTCACAACCCTCCATATAGTATAATGCAGCCTCACATCCCTCTATATAGTGTAATGCAGCCTCATATCCTTCTATATAGTGTAATGCAGCCTCATATCCCGCCATATTATGTAATGCAGCCTCACATCCCTCTATATAGCACAATGCACACTCACAGCCCTCCATATAGTATAATGCTGCCTTATAGCCTCTCCATATAGTGTAATTCAGCCTTATATCCCTCCATATAGTATAATGCAGTATCACATTATAATGCAACCTCATAACCCTCCATACAGTATAATGCAGCCTTATAGCCTCTCCATATAGTGTAATTCAGTCTCTCATCCCTCCATATAGTATAATGCAGTCTCACATCCCTCTATATAGTGTAATGCAGCATCACATCCCTCCATATAGTATAATGCAGCCTTATAGCCTCTCCATATAGTGTAATTCAGCCTCACATCTCTATATATAGTATAATGCAGCCTCACATCCATCCATTTAGTATAATTCAGCCTCACATCCCTCCATATAGTGTAATACAGCCTCACTGTCCTCCATATAGTGTAGTGCAGCCTCACATCCCTCCATATAGCATAGTACAGCCTCACAGCCCTCCATACAGTATAATGCAGCCTCATGTTCCTCCATATAGTATAATGCAACCTCACAGACCTCTATATAGTATAATGCATCTTCATGTCCTTCCATATAGTATAATATGGCCTTATAGCCTTCTCCACATAGTGTAATTTGGCCTCATGTCTCTCCATATAGTATAATGCAGCCTCACATCCCTTCATACAGTGTAATGCAGCCCTACAGCACTCCATATAGTGTAATGCAGCCTCAAAGCGTTCCATATAGTGCAGTCTTATATCTCTCTATATAGTGCAGCTAATATGCAGGCTCCGCCTCCTCCTCAGAATAAGGGGTGAGAGGAAGCAAGGGGAGGGGTGTCAGACGTAGGAAGCAAGAGGCTCCCCGCCCCTCCCCTTCCTGACACAAGGGCCCTATAGTGGCCTGTGCTGCCATTCAGTGACATGGATGTGCATCCTTGGGACGCACATCCATGTGAAGCAGGTGATGGGATCGGCGGGCGCAGGAGGCAGTTGGCGGCATGGGTCCCTTATAGGCTCGGGCCCTGTCACAGCCACGACCCCTGCAACCGTGAACGTTACGCCCCAGTTGATAGCATAAATGACCGCAATGTTATCGCAATGAAAACAAAACATCCTACCAGCACGGGTTGTGGTCAGTTTGGCAGCTAGAGATGGAACGGCTCTCCGTGGGTAGCGCTTGGTTCCCCGGGGCAGTGGTAGTTAAAGTCTATGAATGATGATATGGGTGTTGCAGGATAGGGGTAGTGGTGAAGATGATAGCTGCTTGTGAGGGGAACGTAGGATTTGAGCACAAGGAAACACACAGACTCACGGTTTTGAAGTTTTCCAAGTCTTTACTGGAGTTGTTGTTCAGCAAGTACTGTCCACGGAGTTTGCTCCCACCCTGTCCGGGTCCTCAGCTTCCCACTCCTGCGCTGTGTGTGTGGCCCTGCTGCCGCTTCAGCTAGGCTGCCGGCCCTGTCTCTCCTCACAGGTACCCCCTTTGCTAGGCAACTTGAGTCTTCCCATGTGTTTCTGACCCCGCCGTGTTGCTTCGCTGAGGTACGGTGTAGGTATGTAACCTCAACTATTCCGGTGCGACTGTGCTGCGTGTTTCAGTCACAGATTCGGATCCGGTATCCAGTCTCTGCGCTCCTCTTAGGCGAGTTATGAGGTAACTCAGTCTCCCAGATGTGTTCCTCTGTTTCTTGTAACTCCTCTCCTCAGACCCTGGCAAGGCCTGGAATTGAGTAGCAGACTGTGGAGAAGCCACTAACTACTTCCTCTTGACACCAGAATATATAGGGGAGCTGCTTTAGCTCCCCCTTCTGGCCTAGAGGAGCTAGCGCAGTGTCAGGTGTTGTGTGGGGAGTTAACCCTGGTGTTACTACTGTGGCACATTAACCCCTGGGGTGCCACATACACAACCCCTATACTGCAAGCCAAATAACGTCAGGAGGAATGAAGTTAATTTCATCCTGGCAGCAGGGCTGTAAGTGCTAGCACTGTTCTTGTTCAGAACGCTATTAACCTGTTGATTAACTCCACATCTGCAGGTGAATAGTATTTTTTCCTCATGAAGGGTTCCCTTTAAATATCTATTACCTGTGACATCAATCTGCCTATCACCATGATGTAACATGACCAAGTACAGTTTCCTACTATGATGCATAATCTATTATGCATTTTCTGCTTAAAGTCTGTTTTCTTTTATATCCTCATGTGCATAATATTAATATTCTACCATTAGGGAGTGTTATAAGGCTACCCTATGACTTCATGATGTTTCTTAACTACATAATGTGAATATATTGTTCCAATACTATTTAATAATTCACAAAGTTTGGCAATACTGTGTTTAGCAACCCTTCCCTTAGACCTTACAGTTTTTATTTCCTTTTGGCTGTGAAATCACTATGGCCCAGTTCACATCTAGGGCTGGGCTGCGTTTGCCTGCATTTGCGTTTGTATGCGTTTTTACTGCACCCATAGGCAGCAATGCAAAACGCATTGCAAAACGCATGCAAAAATGCATGTAATTTTTGCAAACGCAGCAACCCACGTTTTTGTCTGTGTTTGCAAAAGGACATGCATTTTTGCATGCATTTGCAATGCGTTTTGCATTGCAGCCTATGGCTAGGGTCATACTTGTGTCAGCCCTTGCAGGCTGATGCAAGTGCTAAAAACGTATACATTTTAGCTGCAGAGCATAGCATTAACGCTATGCGCTGCCTGACAACGCTGCCCCATAGAAACCCGCTGTTAGCAACGGCTCCACCCAAAGCATCAGGGAGTGGACTTTAGCTGAGCGCACAGGAAATGCTGTCTGCAGAGTTTCCTGTGCACTTTTTTAAAGCGCACTCCCTGATGCTTTGTGTGGAGTCGCTGCTAAGGTAATGGTAAGGTAAGGTTTCTATGGGGTAACGTTGTCAGGCAGCGCATAGCATTAACGCTATGCGCTGCAGCTAGAATTTCTAAGTTTTTAGCGCTTGCTAAGTGTGACCCCAGCCTATGGGTGCATTAACGCATGCATTTGGGTGCGTTTTTACCAGTAAAAATGCCTACAAAAGCAAACGCAGGCAAAATGCAGATGTGAAAATGCCCTATCTGGTCTGTGGGTTGCGAACAAGCCATGACATTGAGCTGGCTATAATATATGAAAAGTGTGAATTTTCCCCCGCTCAAGAGCCACATGTAGTCTATGAAGTGACTTTGACTAAAATTAAAAATTATAAATAAATAAATAAATAAAGTTATGTGGATGTCGATATGCAGCACCCCTGTATATATAGTAAATATTCTTTCAGCTCTGTTTAGAGATTTCATATTTTATTATCTATATATTCTGACATCACTGTATTAATTATGCTAATAGTGTTTGCATTACCCATCATTTCTTGTTGTATTTTTGTGTATTTAAATGGATACTCCGGGGAGAGAAAAAATGTGTGTAATGCTCATACACTGAGTAGCTAAGCTGCCTCATACACTTGTATGCTCTTTAGAAGTCTTCTAATGACTTTGACAGGAGCTGCTCTTCACTCACGCCCCTCGCATATGCGATGTTACGTCAATCACCAGTGTGCAGCTCTCGGCTGTACCAGTCAGTCACCTATAATAGCTACCTTAAGGTACCGTCAAACGATTTATTAGGCGATGCAGGGGCGTGGCCCATCGGCGTCAATTTCGCCCCTGCATCGCCTAATGTGAATGGGCAAGGGCGACCCCATTTACTGGTCGCCTGGTTTCATAGCAGTGCTCTGAAACCAGGCAGCCGATCTGGGGCGATGTGCACACATCGCCCTATGTAAACGGCCGCCGGCAACATGACAGGCAATGGGAGCCATAGGCTCCCATTGTACTGCATAGCCGCTGGGGTTTTGAGACACCCCAGCGGCAATGCCGCCTCTCAGATCGCTGGCGCGGCGCTGGAGGTGTCGCCCCATGTAAATGGGGGACGGTGATGCTGGCAGGGCGCCAAAAATGTGCGCGCTCCCACCATCTCCAGCGCCGTTGCCTCGTGTGACGGTACCTTTAGAAATTCAAGAAGTGGGGCACGACATCACAGAAGCTGCCTGCTGTACCAGTCTTTATCTCTGTGTACTGAAAACAGGACAAGGTGCCGGTGATCCGCGCTGCTGGAGGGAAAAACCAGGACCCAAGAAGTCTGGTGTAATAGTGCAAATTTATTCCGACACGTTTCGGAGCAGCCTCTGCTTCTTCTTCAGGGATTATAACCATATGAAAATGTGAAATATGATTCTAACCCCTGAGGAAAAAGCAGAGGCTGCTCCGAAATGCATCAGAATTAATTTACACCATTACACCAGACTTCTTGGGTGCTGGTTTTTCCATCCAGCAGCGCAGATCACCATCACTTTGTCCTGTTACCAGTTGTTTTTAACATTGCATGTGGAGGTGTGGATCCAGCGGCAGCTGTACAAGCACTAATACTGGTTGTGGGTTAACACAACCGGACAAGGTGAGCAAATTTCATCGGGCGCTAGCACCACTCTACCTAGAGATAAGACCCTATGCGCATTTTGTCTCACATTTTTTAGAGATTCTCTCTGTGTAAGCCCATGACTCCCTCTCCTTGGACTGTCTGTAAGGGAAGCAGTTAGAATATACCAACCTCCCCCCACCCATTCTTGTAGCAATTATCAGGAGACTGATACAGCACGGAGCTGCATGCTAGTGAGTGACATAACTCTCATATGGGAGGGGTAAGGTGAGGAGCAGCAATGTCAAAGTCAATTACAAGACTTCCAAAGATCATACATGTACAAAGAAGTTCAGCTTCCTAGTGAATAAGTGCAGTGACACTATAACATTTTTCATCTTACAGACAGAGTAACCATTTAAGGGGGAAAATAAACAAGATATCACGTTAATAGTTGTCCCTGGTCCATCATAGAATGTCTGTACTAGAAACTGACAGTAAAATTAGGGCCTCTGTTATAGTTTCTACATTAGAATTAAGAACTCTAATATATACTCAATATATTTTAGCAATGTGACCTCTAAACTAGACATTTGTTGACCAAAAACCATGCAAAAAAACAGTGACAGAGAACTATCAGGATTGTGGCAGGAATGTATAATATAAAATAAAAAGCATGAAGCAATATAATAGATTTTGACTGTCTTCCTAAATCGTAAGGACAAATTTCCTAATTAAAGAATATTCAATCTATCTGTGCTGCCAAGCTGCACCAGAGACCTTGTTTAATTTATCTGTGCTGCCAAGCTTCTCATCCTGAGACTAGGTTTCTGCTTTTTGCATAAATTTCCGTAGCACGTGTATGTTCCACAATTCCTTTGACACACTGCGTGCTCAGGTTGTGTATGACTTTTTTCTGCAGCACACTTCAAGTTAATACAATCGTCTTGTCTTTCTTTTCTTTCTAAATATGTTTGATGATGTTAGCATTCATAGCCTTGCGTCAAGGAGTCCAATGCCATTACACGACAATTGATCTACCAAGAATAGCAACACTGAGCTAGACAGTGTTTAAAATGATAAAATGTTTTGCTTCTAGGAATGGTCAAACATCATCTTGTGTCCAGGGTTTGCTTTGAAGGGAATTTAACATGTTGAATAATGCTATTAACATGCAGATATAGGGTTACAGGTACACTCAAATTTGAGTATAAAAAATGGTTCCATTCTCAGTTAGGCTGGCTTCACACCACGATTTTGACCTGTCAGGTTCTGTCTGGCGTTTTGAAGGAAGCACCGGACAGAACAAATACGCCGTCCGGTCCTGTTTTCTGCCGCAAACGGCAGATCGCAGATTTCAGGAGCTGTCCCTGCTGAAATTTCTAAATTGCGTCTAGCGGGAGTTAGCCGCAGTTTTGAAATGTTCACAGGGAGCTCTCCACGGTGCTAAAGTTCCTCAGCATCCGTCGTTCGGGAGCCGGACCGATTTTCTGTCGGAGGCGCCATAGACTCCCATGTTAAGGGGCGTCGGATCGCGCCAGTCCCGGGAGGATCCTGGAGGATCCAATTTGTTCAGATTTTTATGTCCGGGATAAAAAAATTGCAGTTTTGTAAAAGCAAAAGCACAGTACCAAAAAGCTGAGCAAGAAGGCAACACAAACAGATAATGCATTTGTAAAGAAGGGCCAGGGAACCCCTAAGGTGTACAGGCCCCATGACTTTCGGGGAGGTAGGGAGTTAATAGGGAAATGTAGGGGATTGGAGGATTTGGATGTAGCAGAAGGTGGCTATTGGTTAAGGGGGGGTGCTTAGGGCAGGAAGAGGGGGAGCAGAAGGGGACGTGACCCCTCACTCCATTTCCGGGGAAGCAGGACAGTTTACAGGGCAGTGTAGGACAGTGAGAGGTCTGGCTTACCTAGCATGGCTGATCTGGCTGAGTTGAGGGCGCTGATCCAGGGTGCTGCAGCGGTGCATGGGGTGCAGGCAGTGCAGGACTATTTGCGGGCTGCCTGTGCGTCCCCATCAGCACCTGCCCCCTCCACACATTCAGCGCGTGGCCGCCGATCCCGGCCACCTGAGCGCCACTACCCGGAAGCACGGGGGGAGACGGGCTCATTCTGGGAGCCCCGGTGGGGACCCTAGGCGGCAGCGTGGGTGCCCATCCACCCAGGGGCCCGCGCCGGCCGACGCGAGGAATCCACGGCGGGGCCGCGATGCTCCGGAAGTGGGCATGGCCGGCTGGCGGTTTACTTCCGGTCCGCGGACCGGGACACTAAACATGGCGGCGGCTCCCGGGCAGGCGCAGAGGGGGTAGAGCGCCGAGTAGCCACAGGGCGCGGTACACACACCCCGCACTCGGTGGGGGCAGGAGCGGCCTTCGGAAGCGGAGGGGCCAACAACGTCTTGAGGGCACGATACACCTGTGCGCAGCCTACGGTCACAGACGGTGACCAGGGAGAGGAGGCAGAGCATGGGGACGCCGGTGCAGGGAGGCAGGAGGAGCCGGCCAGCAGCTACAGCGGTGGCTCTCAGGTTTGGCGGGAGTGGCACCCAGCGGGGCACTGCAGCAGGTGCAGGGTCCAGGGATTCTGTAACGGACCCTCCCAATGGCTTAGGGGGGGCTCCCAGCGTAGCCCGGATATGGTGCAGCCCTCCTGCAGTCGGCAGGGTGGGTTTGAGACTGGGGTCCCACTTGACGGCTCTGGTCAGAAGATGCCAAGGGGGCAGTCGGTGAGCAGCAGGACCCGGAGGACACAAGGACGGTCCTCTAAGAAACAACGTCCAGCCAGGGGGGCCGTGGCCGCCACGGAGGCTAGGGGCGGCAGCAGTGGTCGGCTTGGCTCGGGGTCGGCACCCCTGGGTGGCACAGACAACGAGAGCGAGGAGGAAGGAGAACTGTCGGACGAATCATCATCACCGAGTCGGACGCCAGAGGACTCTGTTGCGGCTGCACCGAGGCAGCATGGTGAGAATAATTCTGTTGTCCATAATTGCATGTCAGGTGTAGCTGGGAGTGTAGGGGAGGTGTCAGGGGCGACGTTGCCGGGGGTATCCGTCAGGGGGGACGTAGTGGGTCAGCTGTTAAGTCTGTTGCAGAGTTTACTGTCCGGCGGAGGAGGGGGTAGCCTGCCAGGATCTCCAGTCGGAGCCTGGGTCCGAGCGCGGCCCCGGCGAGTAGTGGAGTTGCGGCTGCAGAGGAGCTGAGGGATGGTGATACGGTTACAGCAGCGACGGTGCCGGATGCAGCAGTTGGTGCGTCTGGGGTGGAAAAGGAGAAAAAGGGTGAAGTGGTGAGATTGGATGATAAGGCCAGGAGTGAGGTATACGTTTGTTTTGAGAGCCCGTTGGGGCTCACCTTAAGAAAGAGATGAGGGAAAAAATAAAAAAAGGGGAGTATGTCGAAATTTTTTCACTGCTTCCCCTCGAAAAATTTAATTTGGATAAGGTTAAGCCTAGTGATTCCAAGAAGGAGAAGGAGGAGGAGGAGAAGTGGCGTTATCGGCTTATTCCGCAAACGTTTGCTAATTGGTTGCAAGTCTTTGCTATTTTAGCGAGCGTAGTGGGGAAAAAGGAGCCGGAACATTGTTCCGCCCTGTTTGGTTACATGGACGCTATTGGGGAGGCTTACAGGGTGTATGGGGGCTTGTCTTGGTTACGTTATGACGAGCAATTTAGGCAACGCAAAGCTTTGCGTCCGACTTTGAGGTGGGACCACAAGCATATTTCTTTGTGGTTGCGTCTAATGACTGCTCCGGCTCAGCCCTTTCGTGGGGGGGCCGGGGCGTCGGGATCTGGAGTGGGTGACCCGGCCACATTCCGCAAGGGTTGCTGTTGGCAGTTCAATGAGGGGCAATGTAAGTTTGGAGCGTCGTGCAGGTTTAAACATGAATGCTCGGGCTGCGGAGGCACCCATAGTTTTGCCAGATGTTTTAAAAAAGGCAGAGGAAAAGGTGGAGATGCGGCTGGAAAAAGGGAGGACTCCGGTGAGAGTCGAGGCGATGGCGCCGTTTCTAAGTAGATATCCTGATATCGAGGCCGCCAAGTTGTTGAGGTCTGGGTTTTTGTTAGGTTTTCGGATTCCGTCGGTTACGGTAGGCGTGGTGTTTTGTCCAAAGAATTTGAGATCGGCCGCGGCCCATCCGGGGGTGGTTGGGTCTAACTTGAGAAAGGAGGTGGAGTTGGGACGTATGGCGGGTCCATTTCAGGACCCGCCATGTGCGAACCTGAGAGTGTCTCCATTGGGGGTGGTTCCGAAGAAGGAGCCGAACTAGTTTCGGTTGATCCACCACCTGTCTCTCCCGGAGGGTGAGTCAGTAAATGATGGTATTGCTCCAGAGTTGGCGGCAGTTTATTATGTGTCGTTTGATAGGGGGTTTGAAATGGTAAGGTCTGCGGGTCCGGGGGCATTGATGGCGAAGTCGGATGTGAAATCGCCATTTCGTTTGTTGCCGGTTCACCCGGAGAGCCAGCATTTATTGGGTTGCATGTGGGAGGGAGTTTTTATGTTGATCGTTGTTTACCGATGGGATGTTCGATTTCTTGTTCTTACTTTGAGGCTTTTAGTTCGTTTGTGGAATGGGTGGTGAGGGACGTGTCGGGTATGGATTCTATTATCCATTACTTGGACGATTTTTTTTCTGTGTGGGACCGGCCGGTTCCTCAGTTTGTGCTGGTTTGTTGTTCACGTTACAGAAAGTTGCAGGATGGTTTGGTATTCCGCTGGCAGAAGGCAAAACGGAAGGTCCGGTTACGGTGTTGTGTTTTCTGGGAATTGAAATTGATTCAGTGGCCGGGGAATGCCGGCTTCCAGAGAGCAAACTTAAGGATTTGAGGCGATCGGTGGCAGCGATGTGCGGGGCTCTAAAGGTGTGGCTTAAGGAGGTCCAATCATTGCTGGGAAAGCTTAATTTTGCATGCAGAATTTTGCCGATGGGCAGGGTTTTTTCCAGACACCTGTCAGTTGCTATGTCGGGCAATTCATTCCCAGCGCATTTTGTGCGCATTAACAGAGGAATTAGGGAGGATTTGCGAGTTTGGGATGTTTTTCTGCAAGAGTTCAATGGGCGCACATTATGGCCTCAGCGAGTAGTGCCTAATAGTGTGTTACAGCTGTACACAGACGCGGCGGGTTCTCTCGGTTTTGGTGCCTTTTTTAAGGGACATTGGTGCGTGGAGGAGTGGCCCGCGTTGTGGAAGGAGCAGGGACTGGTGCGTAATTTGGCGCAACTGGAACTGTTTCCCATTGTGGTCGCGGTGGAATTATGGGGGCAGGAGTTTTCAGACAGGAAAGTGTGTTTTCATTATGATAATGTGTCAGTTATTTACGCAATTAATTCATTATCAGCCAAGTCGCCGCCAGTGGTGGACTATCTGCGGCATTTGGTCTTGCGGTGCTTGCAATGGAATATTCAAGTGGTAGCTAAGCATGTTCCGGGCATTTGCAATTCGGTGGCGGACTCGCTTTCACGGTTTCAGTTTTGCAGGTTTCGGGAGCTAGTGCCATGGGCGGACGAGGAGGGACTGCAGTGTCCAGACGGTTTATGGAGTCTGGTGACGTCATCGTGAGGCAGTTGATTCGCAGACCGGTGACCAAGGCTACTTGGTGCCGATATGGTAAAGTGTGGCAAGCATGGGAGGAGTTTACACATATGCTGCGGGAGGATGGTGGTATGGATGATGTCCAAGCAGTGTTGACGTTTATAGGAAACGATTTTGTGGAAGGTCGGTCTGCATCTGCAGTGTCGCAGAGGGTTGCAGCGCTGGCTTTCCAGTTTCGGCTGTTGAGAAAACATGACGCGACTAAGGATTTTAGGGTACGTCAGGCGTTGAAGGGATTTCGGAGGGGGGTTCGTGAGAGGGATGCTCGGAGACCAATTTCGGTGGAAGTGTTGGAGAGGCTGGTAGATTGTTTGCTAAGGGTTTGTCGTTCAGAATATGAGAGAGCTCTATTCTCGGCGGCTTTTGTGTTAGCCTTTTTCAGGGCCTTTAGAATTAGGGAGTTGGTGAGCCCGTCCAGGATTAGGGCAGGTGGCTTGGCTTTAAGAGCTGTGGCAATTTTGCAGGAGAGGGTGGAGTGTTGGTTACGGTGTTCGAAGGTGGACCAAGAAGGCCGAGGGCGGTTAGTCATGGTTTATGCTCTTGGTGGGAGTCGTTTATGTCCAGTGGCTGTGTTACGGCGTTTTTTGGCTTTTCGGGGCAATTGCCCGGGTCCATTTTTGTGACATAAGGATGGTTCCTTTTTGTCTAGATTTCAATTTGGGGCGCTGTTGAAGGAGTGTTTAGGGAGAATTGGTGAACGGCCGGAAGAATACAGCACGCGCTCTTTTCGTATCGGGGTGACTACGGAGGCTTCACGATGGGGGTTGGGGGAGGACGTGGTGAGAAAGATCGGGAGGTGGGAATCTTCCCATTTTCGTTTGTATGTTCGGCCTCATTTATTGTCCAGATGAAGCGGTGGGCGGTGTGGGCCCAGCACTGCTAGATCTGGGGCAAAAAGGGGGGGGGGTCGGCGTTCAGTTTATAGTTGTTTGTTCTGGTTGGGTGGTTGTAACATTGAGATTCTCTGTTTATATTTCCCATTTATTCAGGCCCCTGCTTAATATGGATCCTGGGACATTCCTATGTATTTTGGGGGGCCCATCAAGCAGATGTTCGCCTTGAGGGTCGCCAGTTGGGATTAGACAGATCGTCGGCGACTGTGAAGTGGCTGGGTATTTGGGGCATGACTTGGGGGAGGGTGTTGCCTGAATTCGAGTATTTTTGTACGGTTAATCGACCTCCAGATGTGTTGGTTCTGCATGTTGGGGGGAATGATTTGGGGGTGAGAGCGTCTCGGGAGTTGATCAGGGACATAAAGTGTGATTTGTTATGTTTATGGTGTTCCCATCCTGGTTTGATTGTGGTATGGTCTGACATAGTTGCGCGCGGGAGGTGGAAGTTTGCGAGGTCGGTAGACAAAATTAATAAGGCAAGAGTGAAGGTGAACAAGGTGGTGGCAGCGTTTGTAGCACGGAATGGTGGTATTGTGGTGAACCACAGGGAGTTGGAGTCGTCATCGCGGGAGTACCTGAAAGCGGATCGGGTGCATCTGAATGAGATTGGGATGGATTTATGGACGTTGGATTTGAGAGAAGGTGTGGAGCAAGCGTTGGGTGTTTGACGGGTCCAGGCCAGGTAAGGGGTCACCTGGCCTGTTCTGTGGCGGGGGTAGGTCTGGTCCAGAGACAGTGAATCTTATATGGTAATTGGGAGGTGAGCCACTTTTAAGATATAGTGGCTCCAGTTATAAGTACCTGGCAGGCACGGGGTTCTGCCAGGCTGGGGTATTGTTTATCGGTAGCAATACCTTTTCCTTGGGGCCGGTGTGTTGCGGCCAGAGACAAAAAAGTTAGGAGGGCTTCTGGACCGGATCTATCCAGGTGTGAGAGGTGGAGTGCTTATTGTTAAGTTGGGACTCCCGTTGGACGGTGTACCTGTTGGTTTATTTAGTATGTAAACAATAGGCAATAAAGGCTGCTGTGGCCAAAAAATTGTTTAACCAAGTCACTAGCAGTCGTGTCGTTATTTAAGTTATGTTGGGGTTATTTCTGAGTTAGGATGGTCTATTAACGACTGGAGAATCCTCCCTCGAATGTCATGCTTTTTTGCAAAAAAAGAGTATCCATTTTGGCTGCAGAAAATGCACCAAAAAAGGATCAACAAAAGTGAAGCACAAACTCACAAACTGTGTAAACAAGGCCTTATTCTACAATTATTTACTAGACCAGTTACAGTGTTCTATGCTACAGAATATAAGGTATCCATAAAAAATGGACAGCATACGGATGGTCCATGTGCTTTGCGTTTTTTTTTCTCACACCCATAGACACACATTGGCAAGTCTCATCCAATATATGCAGCTATACGCAGCATGCTGGGATTTTTTCCTAAAACCGCTTACACCTGAGAAAAAATTGAAGATCCACACTGACACATTGAATAAGGCTAGGGTCACACTTTAAAATAGAAAAATGTGTTGCTGAAGCCGCTATTCCGTAACCGGATTGCTCCGGATGTGTAATCCGAAGCAATTCGGTTACCGTACAGAGATGCCGCAGGGATGAGCAAACTGATAAATCTGTGGAAAAACCTTTAATATTAATAATAATTGTTCCCTTCATGTTTCCCCCCCTAGAGACATGCTGCCTAGTCAGGTGGGCATGTGAGGGGTTAAAAATCTCTGTACAGTAAACCGACTCCTGTCAGCTCTGTACAATTTTGTGAATTAAGCCGCCTGCTCCTCTGACAGCTGCGCACATATTATACGTAACGTACGTATAGTATGTGCGCTGTCCGAGGTCCTGTAAGCAGTTACAGTAGATATGTACAGTAGTTACAGTAGATCTATGGGCTGCGCAGCAATCTGGTTACCATACACAAAGCAAAATGGGAGATGTTTATTAGCATCCTGAATAGGACCTGTGCACAATACATACCCTACTAGTAAAACGGCCCGATGCAATTGCATCGGGAGCTCGGTGAAATGAATTGTGTGTATACAGGCGGGCGTGCGGGGGAAGCAGAGTATACAGGCGGGCGTGCGGGGGGAGCAGAGTATACAGGCGGGCGTGCGGGGGGAGCAGAGTATACAGGCGGGCGTGCGGGGGGAGCAGAGTATACAGGGGGCCGTGCGGGGGGAGCAGAGTATACAGGTAGCCGTGAGGGGGGAGCAGAGTATACAGGGGGCCGTGCGGGGGGAGCAGAGTATACAGGCGGGTGTGCGGGGGGAGCAGAGTATACAGGGGGCCGTGAGGGGGGAGCAGAGTATACAGGGGGCCGTGCGGGGGAAGCAGAGTATACAGGGGGCCGTGCAGGGGGAGCAGAGTATACAGGGGGCCGTGCGGGGGAGCAGAGTATACAGGGGGCCGTGCGGGGGGAGCAGAGTATACAGGGGGCTGTGCGGGGGGAGCAGAGTATACAGGGGGCCGTGCCGGGGGAGCAGAGTATACAGGGGGCCGTGCGGGGGGAGCAGAGTATACCAGGGGCCGTGCGGGGGGAGCAGAGTATACAAGGGGGCGTGCGGGGGGAGCAGAGTATACAGGGGGCCGTGCGGGGGAAGCAGAGTATACAGGGGCCGTGAGGGGGGAGCAGAGTATACAGGGGGCCGTGCGGGGGGAGCAGAGTATACAGGGGGCCGTGCGGGGGGAGCAGAGTATACAGGGGGCCGTGCGGGGGGAGCAGAGTATACAGGGGGCCGTGTGGGGGGAGCAGAGTACACAGGGGGCCGTGCGGGGGGAGCAGAGTATACAGGGGGCCGTGCGGGGGGAGCAGAGTATACAGGGGGCCGTGCGGGGGGAGCAAAGTATACAGGGGGCCGTCTGGGAGGAGCAGATGATAGAGGCGGCAGGTGGATTAGTTGAGGCGCGGGGAGGAGGGGGGTGATAGCAGGCTGCAGCCCCAGCGCCCCTGGAGGCTACAATGGCAGAGCGGCGCCGCCATCTTACCTGGGGAGGCTGGGGCGGGCGGTGTCTCTGAGGAAGGCGGGCACAGATGCTGGCGCCGGCCCCTTTTGTAATGGCGCTTCCCCGGCTGCTGGCGCTGGGGACGCGGCGGGGGAGTGGGAAGATGCGGCGGGCATCATGGGGGTAGGGTGGTGTGCGGCGCCGGGCGGTGTCTCTGTGGAAGGCGGGCGCTGATGCTGGCGCCGGGCCCTTTTGTAATGGCGCTCCCCCGGCTGCAGGCGCTGGGGAGGCGGCGGAGGAGCGGAAAGATGCGGCGGGCATTGGTGGGGGTAGGTGGTGTGCGGCGACAGCGTTTTGTGCTTCCGGGCTGTGTCGACGGCTCGCGATGGCGCATGCGCCATCGCTCGCCGCGTGATACCGGTACAGTGGCCAGAAGTGCAAAACTGCAGATTATGTATATAGATGGGAATAAGCATGCTAGAAATAGGAGGAAACCACTATGGCTAAATAAAGCGGTAAGAAGTGCAATAAGTGACAAGAAGAAAGCATTTAGGGAATTAAAGCAAGTAGGTAGTGATGAAGCATTAAATAAATACAGAAAATTAAATAACATCTGTAAAAAGCAAATCAAGGAAGCATAGATTGAGACAGAGAGACTCATTGCCAGAGAAAGTAAAAATAATCCCAAAATATTTTTTAACTACATAAATAGTAAGAAACTAAAAAATGATGGTGTTGGCCCCTTTAAAAATAGTCTGGGTGAAAAGGTGGATGAGGATGAGGAAAAAGCCAATATGCTAAATGACTTTTTTTCAACAGTATTTACACAAGAAAATCCCATGACAGACATGATCAGTGATAACAAAAATTCTCCATTAAATATAACCTGCTTAACCCATCAGGAAGTACGGCATCATCTAAAAATCACTAAAATTGACAAATCCCGGGGCCCGGATGTGATACACCCCAGAGTGCTGCAGGAATTAAGTACTGTCATAGATATACCATTATTTTTAATATTTAAAGATTACATAATAACAGCAGGGTCTGTACCACAGGACTGGTGTATAGCAAATGTGGTGCCAATATTAAAAAAGGAGACAAAAACTGAACTTGGAAATTATAGGCCAGTAGGTTTAACCTCTACTGTGGGTCAAATCCTAGAGGGTTTTCTAAGGCTGCTTTCACATAACGATGTTTCAAAACGGATACAATCGGATCCGAAATCGGATCCCATGTTCCCCTATGGGAATCGGATCGGATAGGATGTGCCACTATTGGCATCCGATTTTGGCACCATCCGATCCGATTCGATTTAATCACGGGCACAAAATCGCAGCCTGCTACGATTTTGTGTCCGTGACTAAAATCGGACAGCATCGGATCACTGCTGATCTGAGGCTGATCCGAGTGCCCACAACATGGAAGCCTAACGCAGTGAATGTTACAGAATTAAAAATAGCAAATAAGCCCTTGTGCTCAGTGTATTCGGGTGCCCATACATTGTACCCAGCTCATGCTTCTGGAGACAAACGCCATAAATTAAGCAGACTTCCTCACAACAACAACGCCAAACATGTTGATGTTAACTGTGGTTGACACACTGTAGTGCTCAGAAGGGAAGGGGCATTGGATATAGAATCACAGGTTATGCTAGTTTTCTTTAAGGGTGTGCAATGGAGCTAAAGTGCTTTTTCAGAGCTTTTGTGTTACCAGTAACATGAAAGTCAATGTATTTTCATTAACAGATGACAGACCTGAAAAGGGGTCTTATTTTTTTGTGGGTTTGGTTAAATGCTATTTGTTGGTGATTTGAGGTACAGAACATTTTGGATCAGTTTACATTATCCTGTTGAGCACTTACATTGCTTTCCGCTACACTAGTTAACCAGACAGCCCGGATCTGATTTTGGCCCCATTGTTAGTTTAGTTGACGACATTCACCATGTCATAGAAGTATTAATTAGGGATGGGCGAATCTACTCGTTAGGACTCGTTACTCTGCGAGTAGTAGTGGACTCGCAGGACTCGGTACTCTACGAGTTTCCAAGCGATTACTTGCACAGTAACGAGTCCAATGTAAATTAAGGGAAATGTAATTCCTCTGCTGACCTATAAGGTCTGGCAGCAGAGGAAAAACCTGCAATTTCCCATTTCATGTTTAAAAGCCAGTGGTAAAAAGCCGCTGGCTTTTAAACAATGCTGACAGCTTGCAGAGGCTGTCACTATTGTTCGGGAGGAAGGGGGGGGGTCACCGTCCTCCTTCTTCCCCGTGTCTTTGCGACTGCAGTCGCATAGCACGGCCGCAAAGCACAGCCACTGTCACTGAAAACCAAATTCTCCCGGATTGTACCGATCAGGGTGCAATCCGGCGACCCATAACATGGGGCTCTATGGTCCCTGATTGCAACCTGACCAGGTGCAATCCGGTTTTAATCAGGTTTTCTTTGACCTTTTTTTTTACCTTCCCGCCTAGATTTTCAAATGAACAGCTGACTCAGGTAAGCTGTTCATTTGAAGTAGCAGTGCTGGCAGGGTTCATGTGAGTTCATGCTTGCCTGCATGAACTCACATGAACTTTCCCAGGGTGCACAGCTTTGCTATATCTCAGGTGGAGGTACTCTACCAGAGATGTAGCAGAGCTAAAGAAGAACCCTGGATTGGACTACGGCAGACGGAAGAGGATTTTTTAAAATAAAGATGGAGTCCCTAAGTGTCTTTTTGTTTTTTTTCAACTAAAAATATTTTTTCCATGTGTTGTGTTTTTTTTTTAAAAATTCACTAGAAATTCATGGCGGTAATGTCTATTATTGGCGTTGACCGCCATGAATTTCGGGCTTGGGGCCAGCTGATAATACAAACTGGCCCTAACCCCTTTATTACCCAGTGAGCCACCGCACCAGGGCCCTGGAAGAGTTGGGTTCAGCGCCAGAAAATGGCGCTTCAATGAATGCTCCATTTTCTAGGGCGGCTGCGGGCTGCCATTTGCAGCAGGGGGTGCCCAGAAGGCTTGGGCCTCCCTGCGCTGCAGATTCCAGCCCCCAGCTGCCTAGCTGGACCAGGCTGGACATAGAAATAGGGTGGAACCCCACGCATTTTTTTAAATTATTTCGTGGACGTCTTCTTCCGCTCCCATCATATCCTCATTGGCTATTACAATTTGAGGTGGAAGTTCTTCTTTAGGATTGATGGCTGGCTCCCCCGGAGTTAAGGGGAGCCAGGGTGGGCCTTTCTTTTTCAGCTTTTAGGCACACTGAGTCCGGTTCTCTTGGACTGGATCCATCTTGGATTCCGCGGTGGGACAGGGACTCTCATTTTCCACCTGATGACATCAGAGCGGTGAGCGGCTTTTGTTCCCGCGCGTCGCACGCTCTGTAATGGCGGAATATGAAAATTACAGTCTCTGTGGCGCAGTTCAAATTAAGTTTGCCGCATGCTCAGCAATGACGACAAATTCAAAACAGTCACTAATCACGGCACACAGTGCCCGGTTTACCGGGCATGGTAGATCCTGTTCGTGACGCCAGGTTGTGGAGCCCACTAGGACTGGGTACTGCTGGGGATGTCACGGCGGTCTTTGTCCAGACCGTGTCCCAGGTTCCGCAATAAATGGGGGGATATTTACAGGGGAGTTTGTTGTGACGCTACCCACGGGTTGTGGTCAGTAAGAGGACCACCGCTGCAGTGTACTTCTGTCAGGAGGATGGATGGATGCTGCAGCCAGGTGGATGAGCCCACCGCGGGTCGGGACAGCTCCTGACAGGGTAAAATGGTGCAATAACAGTTCTTTATACCTGGAATCAGACACGGACACTGAAGCAGGGTTCACTGGGTTTACTTGTCAGCTCTTCAGACAATTTACAGGAGTTCTCAGTATAGTTCAGTTCTTAGCAGTTCACAGTGCAGTTAACCCTGGGAACACTTGAACCCTTCTGCAGCCAGGTTATCACTCTAAGACTCCTCACTCTTTCTATATGTCCTTTCAGGCTGATTCTCTCTCTCTTCTTCTGGGTGGATTGCGGAGCGGCTGCTCGGTCCCTCAATGTAGCTTCCCCCTAAGTGTATGGGCAGTAAGCTGGGTCCTCCTAGTTGCTGCTATGCCCCCAACCCTGTAATGGGAACACGGATTTGGAATCTGTGTTCCCCGTCAGTTTGTCTGGGGAGCCGGTGTGAATCTTCAGTCCCCCTCAGAGCCGACACTCTGGTTCCAACCTAGCCTTGGGTGTCCCTGTCTTGCAAGGGATCACCGGGCTCTTTCCTACCCGTGTAATTTCCCAGGTACGTCAGGAGGGTCTTTCCTGTCAGTAATTTGTCAGCGCTACCGTCTTCCTCGGTCAGGTTTCTGTTGTTCCTGTCTTTTCTGGTCACTCTGTCTTTACTGGTCACTCTGTCTTTTCTGGTCAGCACCTACTTGGTCTTGGCTGCTCGGCACGCATCTACTCTGGGTCTTTTCTATTCTGCTCAGGACCCACTGGCCTACTAACTAATTATTTCCTGTTTTCTCCTTTTATACTGGTCAGTTACCATGACTACGCCTCACCCACTTATAACTGGCCCTAGTACCCCTTGTCTGCCTAGAGTCCCAGGCTCGAGGTTGGGTCTATGTCAGTGGATGTATGTTTTGAGGGTGTTTAATATACAAACTGTCTACCATCCTGCCTGGCTGCAGTTCCTACCTGTGGCCACCCTGGTCGCAGGGGCGCCACAGTAGCTATAGCCTTTTTTTTTGCTGACACAGCTGTGTGACAGCTTGTTTTTTGCGGGACTAAATTATATTTTCAGTGATACCATTTTTATTTTATTTTCATATGACTTTTTGATTGCGTTTTTGTTATATCTTTACATTTATTTTTTATTTATGATGTTCACTGAAGGAGTTAAATAGTATTACAGTTTTATAGATCAGGTTGTACTAGATTAGGCGATACCACAAATGTGTACTTTTTTTTTTTTTGTTTGACTTTTTTTACTTAGATATACTTATTTATTGGTATATTTTTTTTCCATTTGTTGTTCTTCAATTACTGATTTTTAAAATATATTTTTTACATTTTTTTTATAACTTTTTTCACTTTTTTAAGTCTCTATATGGGGCACTAATAGGGATGAGCGAGTCTACTCGCTAGGACTCGTTACTCGGCGATTCTTAAGGGACTCGCTGGACTCGGTAATCGGCGAGTCTTTTAGCGAATACTCGCTCAGTAACGAGTCCAATGCAAGTCAATGGCAATCTTAGTTTTGTCAGAGTTTACTTTATCTCACTCGCTAGACTCGCTAGACTCGCTAGACTCGCTCTATCACATCGCTATATAGCTTGAATCTCCCCAAACAGCAGCGAGTCTGAGCGAGTCTACGAGTCCGAATCCTAGCGAGTCTGCGATTCCGAGTCCTGTATTCTCTATTCGGGACTCGCGAATCCAGAATCTTTTATGTTACTAGTCAGCATTGCGTGTTAGGTCAGAAAACTTGTGAAGAAGGACAAGCATCTTAGCCAATCATAGTCAGTAATGCCATAGCAGCTTTGGTTGTGTCAGGACTATGATTGGCTGCTGTCCATCGTGATGCCTATGTCATCTATGACAGGCAAGGCAGTATATAAGGCTTGCCCCCGCCATTTTGGGCACATTCCTGAGAAGAGCTGACCTAGTGCAGGGAGACTTGGAGCAGATCTAGGGACAGTTAGGCAGTGTAGGAGTCACACATAACCCAAAAGTTCTTTTCAGAACTACCAGGACGGAGGATTGCTGTACAGGACTGTAAGGAAGGGAGATAGGAGCAGCCTTACAGTGAATCCAGCACCATCCTCAGAGCTTAGTTCACCCAGCTTTCCGCAGAGCTGTAATCCTAAGCTTTTTCTTATTTTTGGCACTAGTCTACCAAATAATTTTGGTGCCATTTTTCCACAAAAAATTTCCTGTGCCAGTGCGTTGCTGTACGGTGTCCTGCCTGCAGCTCACACGGTACTTGTAAACTTGCACGCAGCCAGCACCGCAGCCTAACAGTGCCTGGTTCTGCGTACTAAACAATTTTTTCCTGTGCCAGTGCGTTGCTGTACGGTGTCCTGCCTGCAGCTCGCACGGTACCTTCCATCTGTCTTAAAATATCGCAGGGTGCTTTCACATCTGCGTTTTTCGTAATTCGCGGCAGATGCGGTGAAAAAACCGCATCTGCCGCGTTTACCGCATAACCGTTCCACTTGCGGCGCGGTTGCGGTTTTTTCTATGCAAAGTATAGGCATACTTGCGGCAGGTGCGGCAAGTGCGGTTTTGCACTTGCGGCAGGTGCGGCCGCGAAAAAAACCGCGGCTTACTGCGGTTTTTTTCGCGGCCGCACCTGCCGCAAGTGCAAAACCGCACTTGCCGCACCTGCCGCAAGTATGCCTATACTTTGCATAGAAAAAACCGCAACCGCGCCGCAAGTGGAACGGTTATGCGGTAAACGCGGCAGATGCGGTTTTTTCACCGCATCTGCCGCGAATTACGAAAAACGCAGATGTGAAAGGGCCCTAAGCCTCTAGTGTGTACCTTTCACGAAATAGTACCTGCTACTTGTTTTACAAGCCCTCAGAAAGCCACCAGAAATTATAAAATGTTTGCTTTTACAGCATGGTGTGTGCCCGAGAATCGCTTCCCCCTCCCATCATCGGCTCCAAATAAGAGAAAAACCTGCGAGTTTGGACTCGCACACTTTCAGAAACACATCAGCGATTTGGAAATAGCATTATTCGTTATTACTCGGTTCCCTATTCATTAACATTGGACTCGCTAGACTCGCAACGAGTAGCGAGTCCTGGACTCGGACTCGTGCGGGTCTAGCGATTCCGAGTAATTTAGGACTCGCTCATCCCTAGGCACTAACTTTTATTGCCCTTATCACTGATATAATGTATTGCAATGCACGAACAACTATAAAATCTCTGAAAGCTGAACTGACATAAGCCTCTGGGTTCACGCTCTTGGGCATGATCTCAGAGGCTTTCCATAGCTCAGTGACTCGAAGGTTATCATGACAAACTTGTGTCACCATGGCAGTGATCAGGTCCTCGGATGACATCATGGGGGCACCAATCGGAGGAGAGAGGAAGCACATTCCCTCTCCCAGCTCCCTAAATGCTATGGGTAATATCGATCACAGCATTTAGGAGGTTAAAAACCAGGGATGGTGTCCATGGCTGCAAGAGCTGGGGTTTGGTTGTCAATAGTGCCAAGCTCTTGGCAGTGATTGCGCATGCAAATTTCTGTACATGTATTATGAGCAATTGCCAGGTCGGGAATGCACCTACAAATAGATCTTGACATTATTTACTCAGAGCGCTGATAATGTTCCCCTATCCACAACTTTAATCCCTTCTTAATCTGCTGAGGACAGCCTGCCAGCTGGAGAGAACACTGTGACAGTTGGCCACCATTACAACCCGTTTCATTGGAGGCCAACCCAGAGATTGCAACCCATTGGCTCCCCACAATCGCATCGCTGGAGTATTGATTGGACAAAGAATGATGCGCCCCCATGCGGGCATGCTGTTAATGCCATTGTCACGGAGGGGAAGTCACGAGTAGCGGTGCCTGAGGCCGTGGGCCCGGGGGATGCAGATTAAAAATGAGTAAAAAGAAAAATAATAAAAATTCTGTCAAGTCGTGACGCCACCTGTAGGTGCCGGTGATGGCACTGGCGCTGCTTGGGCCTCCAGGGTGATGGGCGGCAGCAAAATGGTATCGCTCCCTACAGGACGAGCGGGGTCCTGTAAGTTGGAGTAATGGAGTAATAGGGCAGCACAGTCGTTTCTGTGCAAAGTGGGAGTAGGGGAGCGCGGCCAGTGTGGTGCAGATGGAAGGTGGGACACGCACACATAAAAGTCTTTTGGTACCTTTACTGGTGTTCTGTACTGGTACACTCGTCCGGAGTTGAGGGAAACACTTTATTATCTCCATAGAGAGTAGGGTTGTAGGCCTCCTTGTCTCAGTTACTCTGTTTGGAGTCTGGCAGGCTTGGAACCCGACCAGACCTTTGCCCCTCTCTCTCTCTCTCTCTCTGTGACTCTCCACACCCGGGTTGCTGCACTGAGGGCTCTCTATTGGGTTCCCATATGGATCCAGACTCACGGTCCCTGGCTCTCAATTATTGGTGCTGCGGGCGTCCTGGAAGCTAAACCTCATTTGGTGCTCGATTCTCTGCAGGGCCTATTCTCTCTGTCCCTGCAGCTCGGACCCAGTGACCGGAACTTTGGTGGGGTGAGTCGGTATGATTCCTCTGCTCCCTTCTGGTAGCAAGTTTCTCTCCTCTGCGTTCGACCTCTACTCTGCGGGTCTACCACTGTCTCAGGTGGTTTCTGGTATGGGCCTAGCATGGCTCCAGTACCAGCTCAGCTCACTCAGCTCTTCACAGTTCTGTAGTGACTGCATGTGGCACCCCATGGGTTAATGTGCCACAATAACATCACATGGGTTCTCTCCCCACTACACACTGACAAACACTAGAACCTCTGGGCCAGGAGGGGGAGCACAACCTGCTCTCTTAAATACTCCTGCTCATGAGGGGGAGCTCAGTGCAGTACGGGACAGTACTGTGAAGAGCACAGTTAGAGCAGTTTTAGCTCAGTGCAGGTCCAGCAAGGGTCGGAGGAACAGGAGAACTACAGACTGAGGAACACATCTGGGAGCTGGAGTGATACCTTCACTTGCCCCAGAAGAGCGCACAGAACGGACACCAGATCCGGTACTGTGTCTGGCACCCACAGCACAGTGAATCCAGGAACAGTGGGATTTCTAGATGCCCATAGTACCAGTGCAAAGCAACACGGAGGGGTCAGCACAGCACAGAGGACTCAAGTTGCCTAGCCAAGTGGTACCAGCAGAACACAGAGAAAGAGTGAGAAGTTCTAGCAGCTCAGCTAGAGGCAGCAGCCAGGACACACACACAGCGTAACACGAGGAAGCTGATGACCCAGACAGGTTGGGAAGAGAGCTTACCCCCATTACAGACTCCGTGGACTATAACCTGCAACAACATCTGCAGTAAAGCTTTGGAAAACAGCAAAACTGTGAGTCTGTGTATTGATTGCAACCTTTGCCCTACATCCAGCAACAGAGAGCTCCCACCTGCAGAGCTACAAGCCTGCCAACTCTGCACACAGATTAGAAGAAGCTGCAGCATCAGGAGAAAAGGAGAATTGCACCTTTGACTACAAAACGTGAGTGTGTGTTCTTTAACCCCGTCTCCACCATCCATATCCATTATAGACTATACCATCACTGCCCCGGGGAATACAGTTCTACCCACAGGAACTATACCATCTATGCTGCCACTACATCGTTCCCGGAGGTTCTGCAGCAGCGGCGGCCCCCTTACTGGCCGCATATAGTGGGTGGCGTCACGATAGACTATTCTCCCCTGTACATACACCCTTTTATTTGCCAGGGCCCGGGACACGGTCCGGACCAGGACCACCCGTGACTTCCCCAGTATCAGACACGGTCCGGTACCGAGTACCCTCGTCCCAGTGGGCTCGACAAACCTGGCGTCACGAACAGGATCTACCGTGCCCGTTAAAACGGGCAGCGTGTGCCGTGATTGATGTGAAAACTGATTTTGAACCGCGCCATCTGAAATGTATTTTTGAGAATCCGCCATTTTGGAGCGCGCGGCACGCGGGAAGGAGAGGGGGCAGTACCTTGCATTGGCGCGAATTCAACCTCCTCCTTGGTGCTGACGACATCCGGCGGGGAAGAAGATCCCTGGTGCACCCCGGAACCTCCCATAGACATCCGGACGGAAGCGGAAGACGGAGGGCGGATATTAACTAAGGGGGCCCAAGATGTCGCAGCCCGATGCACAAGACGGCGACGTAGCAGCCGGTGGAGCTGCAGCGCCGGACCCAGCGATAGTACCCGGCGGTGCAGCGGCGCAAGGAACAGCACCCATCATGCCGTTGCTGATGCCGTATACTCCAGGGGCAATGTGGCTGCCCCAGTACTCCAGTGAGCCTAATACACTAACTGACTTTATGCTAAAGATAAAGGAATATTATGTGATGTATCCCCTCACTGAAGCCAAGCGTGTAGGAATGATAATGGGACAGTTAACGGGCAATGCACGGCGTGAGGTTGCGTCCTGGCTGGACACAGATAAGGACACTGTAGAGCATCTAGTAGCCAGACTGAAAGAAACGTTTGAATCTGCTGCTGATACCTGGGCTAAGATGAGGTTCTTTGCATGCCACCAGAAGCCTAAACAGAGTGCCAGAGACTTTGCCTTGAACCTACAGGAAGCACTCAGAGCCCTCAAACTGGTAGAACCTGCTTTAGCCCCGGGAGCCGATAAAATGCTACTTGACCAATTCATAGAGGGCCTCCATTCCCCTTCCCACCGAGGACAGTTGAGCATGATACTGCTGCAGAACCCTGGCATGACATTTACTGAGCTGAAAGATAGAGCTATTCGTCTGCAGCAGCTGGAAGAGCCCCGGGATCTAACATCTGTACCGGACACTGCAGCAGCACCTCAGCAGCCGGCAGCGCCAGCGACCTCTGCCATGTCAGCGACTGCTGCTGAGCCCGGGGAATATATCTCCAATGCAGATCTCAATCAAAAGCTAGATGCCCTGACAGACACCGTGATCTCCATGGCCAAGGTCATCAAGGAACTGCGAGAGTCAAAGCCTGCACCCAAGATCGAGTTGGCGGCCAGCAGAGAAGATGTCCCGTGGATGAGGCCCAGAAGATACCCAGCAGCAAGAGGACGACCCAGCGATCGCTACCAACCGGATGGACAGCCCATTTGCCGCCGTTGCCAGAAACCAGGCCATCTTGCTCGTGAGTGTCCTTTAAACGACGATGCCCTGGGCAGGCGGGCTGCTCCCCAGGAATGAACACTCAAGGCCCCTCAGCCTGGTATGACAAATTCGTGGGAGGAAAGCCGGTGATCCCTATTGTGTTGGATGGCATTCCCTTCAGTGCCTTGCTGGATACCGGGTCCCAGATAACATCCATCCCACATGTTCTTTATAAAAGGTACTGGGCTGATTCAGACATTACTAATGCGCCAGATGACTCTATCTTTGATGTATGGGCTAGTAATGGACAGTTAATACCAAAGGTCGGATTTAGAGAGATGAATATTCAGGTTGGGAAGGTAGAATTGCAGAACCAGGGTGTTATAATCATAGATGTTAACTGGCGAGAACGTGAACCCGTGATGCTGATAGGAATGAATGTAATTGAGAAATGTTTTTCCGAAGTGTTAAGTGTTTTGCAGCAAATCGCCGAGACTGCCAGAACTGGACAACGGAGGCTTCTGCACAAAGAGATCAAAGCCTTGATGTTGAAGCAACAGGTAGAAGTCTCCGGAGGTGAGATCGGCAGTGTACGAGTAAATGATCCAATACCCATTGTAATTCCTCCCAAAACTGAAATGTTGGTTTGGTGTAGAGCCGCAATAGGCATTAAAGGGCAAGACTATCAAGCCCTAGTAGTACGCGTGTACTCAGACAGCAGACCCACCATACTCACTGCTAGAGGAGTAGTTGACGTACACAGGGGAAGAGTGCCATTACGCCTATTAAACTGCGGAGAGGATGAGGTCACATTACCTAAGTATGCTACCATGGCTAAGTTATACACAACATCACAGCCATCGAGCCCTTGAACCTGTCATGTCAGGCGGATGACAATGGTTCAGAGGAGAAGCTGGAGGATTGGTGCCAAAAGTTGCATGTAGGTACCAGTTCAACACCTCCCTGTCACAAGCATGGAGTATACCGGGTAGTAAAAGAATATGAGCAAATATTCAGTAAACACCCGTTAGACTTTGGGCAGATTAAAGGGGTAGAGCACACTATACCCACAGGTAACCATCAACCTATAAAAGAGAGGTATATACCCTTACCACCAGCTCACTACGAAACCATCAAAGACATGCTCAGAGAAATGAAATCTGCAGGGGTAATAAGAGACAGTTGTAGCCCCTGGGCAGCACCTCTAGCAAAACTGTGAGTCTGTGTATTGATTGCAACCTTTGCCCTACATCCAGCAACAGAGAGCTCCCACCTGCAGAGCTACAAGCCTGCCAACTCTGCACACAGATTAGAAGAAGCTGCAGCATCAGGAGAAAAGGAGAATTGCACCTTTGACTACAAAACGTGAGTGTGTGTTCTTTAACCCCGTCTCCACCATCCATATCCATTATAGACTATACCATCACTGCTCCGGGGAATACAGTTCTACCCACAGGAACTATACCATCTATGCTGCCACTACATTGTCCCCGGAGGTTCTGCAGCAGCGGCGGCTCCCCTTACTGGCCTCATATAGTGGGTGGTGTCACAATCAACTACTCTCCCCTGTAAATACACCCTTTTATTTGCCAGGGCCCGGGACACGGTCCAGACCAGGACCACCCGTGACTTCCCCAATCACAGACATGGTCCGGTACCGAATACCCTCACCCCAGTGGGCTCGACATGCACACTCTGCTGTTTTCCCTCCAGAACCTGTATTTATAGGGGGAACTGACTTAAGGCAACCAGTTGGACTCCCCTACAGGCCTGGGGTGGAAGGTGTTGTGTGTAAGTGGGTTACTCGCTGTGAGAAATCCTTCAGTGTCCCAAGGGAGTCTGTGGTGATCTGGCACAGGGTGCCACATTAACAGTCATGGGCAGAACTCCGCTTCACCCATGGCTGTTAGAGACAAGTCCTGACTGTAACACACAGCCTCTACCTGCGGGATATGGGGTGAACTCAACCTGTGAGTCTGCTAAATGCACCCATTACTGACTTGCGCTGTACATGTATGGTGGATCTTAATAAAGGGTTAAAGAGGCAAACAAAGTAGGGTTTAAAGGAAGTGGTTAAAACACATGCCCAAAAAGGATTACTAAATTAAAACCCATGGATTTTTGTAATATAATAAAAAAAATATATATTAATATTATATTAATTACAATATAATGCAATATAAAATAATGATAGAACAAGTAAGGTCAAATAGATATACATAAAACCTTCTGTATTACCTAGAGTAATATTTTCTCTAATTAGATATTTAATATTGTTATAATTACCTTCTTCTTACAGTTGTCTCATTACCTGTATTGCTCAAGTTCATTTAAATAGATTTATTTTTAAAAAAATCCTTCAAGACATCTGGATCTATGTTTTAATTAGATACTACCTCATTGATTGCTTTAATATATTTTTCTGTATAGAAAATTATGAATTTTCAAATTGACTACTGATTAACTATCAAATGTGCATGGCCAACATAATTCCTGCTAGAGACTAAAATTGAAATTAATTCATATATGCTGCTCTCAATCTTCTCATCATGGTAATTATCTATTATAGGTCATTTCTTCCATACAAACCAGCTTAATTATTTATTTAGCTCACAGATCAGCTACACTTTGAATTTAAATGGTCAATTTAGTCCTTTAGTAAAACCGGGAGCAGTACAATTTAAAAAATTTTAATTGCATTGATGTAAAAAATATGAACGCTTTCAAATCAGACTTGACAAGGTCTTATTCTTTTATGTTTTCAAATGTATAGCTATATTACACAATACTCAAAAGGGTATCTTCAAGCTGTCCCATGAGCATGTCAGAGCTAGGCAGTCTCCAGCAACTATCTTCATGGTTTCTGGCCAGGCAGATGCTCCTCACTAAGTGACAGTTACAAGACCGTAGTACTTAGACTCAGTGTAAGGGTAGAGGCACACTAGCATATGTGTAATCAGAGCAATTTGGATGCTTGACAGTCACTCTAGTGCTTTCTGCATGGTCATGCGAGTGTGGTGCAAGTGTGACGCGATTGTGCATTTTTTTTTTCAGCTAACATCAGTGAGACACCCGTGTAACAACCGTGTGGTGTCCATGTGCAATGCGTTTTTAACATGGTATTTTCCATGCTGTATAAAGTTAGAAAAGAGTAGACAGACAGATAGATAGATAAATTGTATATAGTAGACAGATACGAGGTACGACGTTGGGAAAGGGGTAATAAAGATGGAGTCTTTATTTTTATTTATAACAAAATTATGTCTCTCTATGTTGTGTCCTTTTTAACCATTTATTTGAGATTCTTAGTGGCTGGGTCTAACTTCGCCAGAGAATCTCTGGGCTTAAGACCAGCTGAAAATACAAAGCTGGTATTAACCCCTTATTGCCCAGGGTGCCATCCCCCACCAAAGCCTCTGGAAAACCCGAGTAAGGAGCCTGTAAATGGAACTACGATGAATGTGACCTACCCAGGGGTCTGCGGGAACACAGGATTTGGGCGTTTTACTGTTACAAGGGATGTCACCGGTGGCCTGCCCGAACCCGTACCCTGGGGTCACTTGTTAAAAAGGGGAAAATTAAGTGGAAAACTAATAAGAGTCTCATGACGCCGCCTGTGGTTTCTGGTGATTGCACCAGCGTTGCCGTGGGCCTCCGGGGATGATGGTCGGGCAGCTGGATGGGATAGCTCCCCACAGGTGGAGCTGGGTCCCCGGGGTTGTGATGAAATGGAGGCAGAATCAAGACACTGGAGGCTTATGGACTCTGTACGGGTGTTTACTTGTAAAAGTGCACGGATCAGGTTCACAGTTACACAGTTCTTTTGCGGGTAGCTGGCCGGGTAGTCACTGAGGGGAATGAAGTCTCTTTGAGGCTCACGTAGTGTACCTTCTGCTGTATTTCTCTTGTCCCACTGCTTTCCTTGCACTTCCTTGTGCTGCCCTGCACAGCCCACTTGACTACTAGGCCCGTTGACTGCTAGTAGGTACCCTTCTTCTCATCTAAGGGGCTCAACCCGGTTGGGTGTCCCTGGTGGGGCTGCACATTCTGGAAGGGGGGTCGGGGCTGATAGATAGGCCCTCGACTGGCCGGTGTGGACAGCTCATGGATAGACTCGCCTGCACCGTGACTCGGAGCCGGTTCTCCATTGTGGACTAGGATTCCCCCAAACCTGTCTGGTGGTCTGGCACTGGGTTTCCTCCTACTTTTCTGGGCCACCGTTCCTTCTAGGCGCCCTCCCTAGGAGACCTCTCTAGGGCTCCTTCCTTGCTTCGCTCAGACTAGACTAGATGTGCCTGTTGGTTCTCGCTCCTTCTACCCTAACACTCCTCCCACAGCGACGGGTTAACCAAAAGGTCCCCTATTTTAGGTGTAGGGATGCTGAGAAGAGAGCCTCAGGTCGACTTCCCCCTCCCCAGTGACAGGAATACTGCTCACTCTGATGTGGGTGCAGTATCCCTACTGTAGAGCACTGACCAGTGGAGCACCTCAAATGCACCATTTTCCAGGGCGGCCACGCATTACATTTTTGCAGCCTAGTTAAAATTATGCAGCTGAGGGTGGCAGCTCGTAGCTGTCCGCTTTCACTGGGCTACACTGAAAAATGTTGCAAAGCCTCACGCTTTTTTATTATTTATTTATTTATTAAGCATACTATGATGGCAGGTTGGTTGCCATACACTAATGTACACACTGATACACTAATGTGTATGGGAACCAAGCACAATCACTCCAGATTGGGGAAATGCAGTCTGACTGCAACAGCCAATCACAGAGGCTCTCACAGAGTGTGAGCATCTGTGATTGGCTGTTTGCCAGTCAGTGCAGTGAATATGCATGAAGCTTAATGGGCGGGACACTGGTAAAATAATCTATCTATTCTTATCATCTATCTATCTTATCTATTCTATTGTAACTTTTTCCACCATGGGAAAGACCATGGTGGAAACGCTGTCATTGTGTCATTTTTTATCACACCCATTGAATTGCATTGGCCACCTGCATGCAATATACACTTGCAATCACAGCATACTGCGATTTTGAATGCAGTCCGAGTTCAGCGGAGGAGAAAGATACCAATCTGACCTGACTGATCGTTTAACATTGGTCCTAGTAGAATGCAAGTTTTTCTCACATTGCACTTGCATGAGTTTAACGCAAGTGTGGCTTTAACCTAAGGCCCTGTATCCACGCTGTGAAGTTGATCCATATTTGGTGCAGAAAATTCTGCATCAAATATTTATGTCTATCCTGAAGCAAGCAAAGTCTATGAGAATTCTGAAGGGCTGTGCCCACGCTGAATATTTTTCCCTTGAGTATTTGATGCAGAATACGGATGAAGAAAAATCTGCAACATGTTAATTATTGATCCATTTTTTACAGCATTTTTCAGCCCTCCAGTCATTGACTTCATTATAAAATATATGACTGTCAATACACAGACCAAAAACTTGTGATAAAATTTTTATGCATTTTTTTCTACTAAATGGTTGCAGATCTGATTTAGAATTTTTTGCATCAAATAAGCAAATACAATAGCATACTGTATATCCTAAGCATAGTGTCACTAGTATGTGACTCGCATGAGTGCAATGCGAGAAAATCTTGCATTGCAGTCGACCCTATGTTATGCTAGGGTCATACTTGCATCATGCATTTGCTAAATACATGCCTTATTTTCATCTGCAAATGTTGAAAAATATTATGTTACGTTACGCACCCATAAGCTCCAATGCAAAAAAGCGCATTGAAAAAGTGCAATGCATTTGACGCTATGTGCTTTTGGTAGTGCACCCAAAAACGCGGCCTGCAGCATTTTTGGGCCTGTTATTGAAAACGCATGCATTTTTTTTAACATTGGAGTCTAAGGCTGGAGTCACACTGGGTTATAGACCCAAATTTCCAGCCCATCTCTAATGCCGGACAGCGTTAACGGTATGCACTGCCTGGAAACGTGGGTCCAAAGAAACCCATTGCTTACCTTAGTAGCAGCCGCACACAGAGCTGCTGGGTGACCGCTTTTCTTCAGCGCATGGGAAAACGATGCACGCATGCGAAAACGCTATGCGTTTTTAGTACTGCACCCAAAAACACGGTCTGCAGCATTTTTGGGCCTGTTATTGAAAACGCATGAGTTTTTTTAACAAGGGAGTCTATGGGTAACGTATGTGTTAACGCATGGTACATATATGTTCACATATTCACATCACGCTTTTCATTACGTTTGAATGCAATGTGTTTTGCAGCTGCATTAATGGAATGAAACGCAAGCGTTTGTGTTAACACACCCATAGACTTCTATTGTAAAACGCAGTTAAAAGCATTGCAAATGCAATGCAAAATGTGGTGGCGTTTCAAGACATGCATTTATCCAGAGCGCACAGGGAACGTTGCTGGCGTTTTACAATAGAAGTCTATGGGTGTGTTAACACAAACGCTTGCGTTTCATTACAGTAATGCAGCTGCAAAACACATTGCATTCAAATGTAATGAAAAATGTGATGTGACCTAGCCTAAGGCCAGGGTCACACATCCCAATCCACTTTTTTAAAGCTTAAGAAAAACAGATCCGTTAAATTTAGGGTGCTAATAGTGTCTCCTGAGCTCTTGGACGTTTTTTGGACTTAGTCATTTTTTCACCAAAAATGCATATGCATTAACACATGATGCCTATATGTACCATGCGTTAACGCATGCATCTCCCATAGGGTCCCATGTTAAAAAAAAGCATGCGTTTCTTTAATGCACCAAAAAACGCTGCTAGCAGCATTTTTTGAGATGCCGAACAAAAATGCATGCCTTTTTAAAAAACGCAGACACACTTGCGTTAACACATATGCGTTTTTGGACGTAGAAAAAAAATGACAAAAATGATCCCAAAAACGGATCTAAGGCAAAAACGCCTGCCATGTGTGACCCTGGCCTTAGCTGACTTGCACCTATACAAGTTTATGGGTGCGAGTGAAACATCGCACTGCACTCGGATGACGTATAGTGTCATATAGTGTCATAGAAGCAAAGAAGCAATGGAGACGATGGAGAGATTAATTTCTCCCTCCTCTTCAAATCTGTGATCTGATCACAGTTGCAGGACACTTAGGCCTGTTGCACATCTAATGCTGGGTTGCGTTTTCCTTCATTTGTGTTTCTATGCATTTTTACCACTAAAAATGCATGTATTTTTGGCCTCATAGGGTTTAATGGAAACGCATGCAAAAACGCATGCAAAAACTCATAATGTACCTTCACACGTGGCAATATGGCTTCCATATCCCTGGCAATTTGTGTATTTTGGCGATGTGGAAACCACATCGCCTGTGCGTAGTGGCGTGAGACAGGGAGATTTTATGGCGTCAAATCGCAGGTGGAGCGACGCCTGATCGCCCTGCTATGCATAGAAATCAGGCGATTTCCGCCAGGCAATTTCTTCGTATCATGGCGTCTGACAGGGTGATAGCGATGTAGAAAGCAAGCTCAGACAATCTGGAAGAAATTCCAGAGGCGTGCCTGAGCGTTCTATTTGGAGCGCCCTGTCTGCCGCGATTGGTGGCAGCTCCTGCATTCCCATTGGCTGCCCATGGCAAAGGAGCCATATTTGAAAAGTTATATAGTAGAAAAGACACATGCGTCATGTAGTGCACAGACATCCTGACAAGGCTAACCAATGGTGACGCTGTTGTGTTAGTCAATTGGAGTGGTAGGGGCGTGGTGTACAACACTCTGGCACGCCTGTCTCCTCACACTGTGCGCCCACATCGCTGAGGCGGTGGAGGCGCGTGAAGTGCAGATTTGGCGGCGATGTGGGTATGTGAAATTGCGTCCGGTATGCGGCAGGGGATTTCCAGAACTCAGGATAGCCGAACATCACATGTGAGATGTCTATGTGTGACAGGGCCACGGTGATGTGTAAAAAAGTTCTCGAAACGTGCATGCTCACGTCAAATTGCCGGGGATATGGAAGCTATATTGCCATGTGTGACGGTACCTATAGCGGTAAAAACACATAGAAACGCAAATGAAGGCAAACACAACCCAGCATTAGTTGTGAAAAAGTCCTCAGCGTTTTCCTGTGCGCTCCTGAAAAGTGTGTGCTGCTGTCAAGGTAAACTGCGGATTGCTCTGAGGCAGCGTTGTCCAGAAGCGCATAGTGTTAATGGTATGCGCTTCTGGAGAAAATTTCTCTAAGTATTAAGCATAGCACAGTAAAATCAGCTAATAACAGTAGTGTGACCCTAGCCATACACTACTGTGACTACAGCCTAAGGGTGCATTCACATTTGCATATATAAAATCACCCAGATTCTCAGCCAGAAAAGTTCAGTAGAGTGTCATGCATTTTTTTGCTCGCCTAGCATCTGTATGTTATGTGAGTGATATACGAGAGCTGTATAAGTAAGGCTAGGGTCTGACCTGCGTCAGCCCTGAGCCTGCCGGTTGCGCTTAAAACGTAGAAATTTTCAGGCCGAGCGCACAGGAAAATGCTGCAAACCGCATTTCCTGTGCGTTCTCCAAAAGTGCATATCAGGGAGATCTGTGTGGAGCCGGTGGCTGCGCGATTACTCTGGTTACCATAGAAATGCATACACAGGCGGTGCATAGCATTACATGCCAGTAACGCTATGCGTTCAGTCTGAAAATCTCTAAGTTTTAAGCGCATCCGGCAGGCTGAGGGCTGGCGCTAGCCAGACTTTAGCCTATCAATTTTTTTTTGCTCCCCTAAAAGCACACTTAGGCTAGGGTCTGACTAGCATCAGCCCTCAGCCTGCCGGATGCGCTTAAAACCCTGCTGTTCTGTTCATGTCATAGTGACCCGTAGACAATTTTTTGTGGCCCTGTAGATATTTTTCTATAAGTTTCTAAAACTTGAGGTTACTTGACTTTTCCTCATTTGGGGGGACCTATCTATGAGAATTTTTTTTTGTTTACTTTTAGCCACACACCGATTTGTACACTAGTTGTGTTCGGGTCATAGTGACTCGGCATCATTTTTTACAGCTGTGAGGCCATATTTTCAGTGAAATAAAGGAGTTATAACCTCAGTTGGGTCTATTTACTGCATCTACTATTGTATATCAATTTATTTATTTCCTAAATTATTTCACACGATCTGCCCAGTGTATGCATTGAGATCTGTGAACCATAAAAATGGCTTTATATTGATTATTTTTGGTGCGCAGTCTATACTAAAATGTAGAGCGCATCCAGAGAGATCACTAGGTGTGCACTACACGTGTATACTCTGCGCAGAACGGACTGCGCAGATCGCGCTGTGTAAGAGGGCCTTATTTTGTAAAGCTGAGCTCTAAAGGCTTCCAAATGATTTTTTTTTGCTAAGTAAGTCTGTCTTCCATGTTCTACTTTACTGCAAATACAACAATTTTTGCGCATGTTCCAAAAAAAACAAACAAGTAATACTAATGAGTACGAACCACCATGATAATGCAGTAAGTACCCGGGAAGATAAAAAACCTAGCATGATCTTGGACTATAATGAAACCAAAGGTGGCGTAGATACATTAGATCAGCTCATTTGCACATATACCTGCAAAAGAAAAACAAATTGGTGGCCTATGATTCTGTTTTGCAACATTCTGGATTTGTCGGCATACAATGCTTTTGTGTTGTGGAGGGAAATCAACCCAAATTGGAATACAAACAAACTCCATAAATGAAGACTCTTTATAGAAGAACTTGGAAAAGCACTGGTTAGGCCGTATATTGAGGAAAGAAAGGTAACACCCAGAATGGAAGGAGCAGCAGGCCTTGTACAGAGCATCCAGCAACATGCTCAGGAAAGTGAAACCATGGCCTTCACAACCACTTCTACCCCCATGGCCTCTACAAGCGGTGCTTCAAGAATAAAAAGAAAAAGGTGCAGCTATTGCTCTTATTCTTGTGATAATAAAACAAGTATTACATGTTCTGGATGCCAAAAATTCTTATGCAAAGACATGTTTATTGTTCTTCATGCAAGAATACATAAAGTAATATTAACATGTGAATATGTTCAAATTGAAGGTGTTTATTATCTTTAATTTTTTTTCACAAAATGTTTGATTTGCTTGTTTTGGTTTGTTTTTTTTACCACATATGTGTAGTTTGCTATTTATCGTTTTGCTTATTACTACCGTATATACTCGTGTATAAGCCGACCCGTGTATAAGCCGACCCCCCTACTTTTGCCCCAAAAATCTGGAAAAACCTATTGACTCGTGTATAAGCCGAGGGTGGACCCCAGCACAGGTATACAGCCCCCAGCAGTGTGGTATACAGGCCCCCCCCAGTGGTATACAGGCCTCCCCAGTGGTAGTATACAGCAGCCCCAGTGGTAGTATACAGCAGCCCCAGTGGTAGTATATAGCATCCCCAGCAGCCCCAGTGGTACTATATAGCATCCCCAGTGGTAGTATATAGCATCCCCAGCAGCCCCAGTGGTAGTATATAGCATCCCCAGCAGCCCCAGTGGTAGTATATAGCAGCCCCAGCAGCCCCAGTGGTAGTATACAGCAGCCCCAGTGGTAGTATATAGCAGCCCCAGTGGTAGTATACAGCAGCCCCAGTGGTAGTATATAGCATCCCCAGCAGCCCCAGTGGTAGTATATAGCATCCCCAGCAGCCCCAGTGGTAGTATACAGCAGCCCCAGTGGTAGTATATAGCATCCCCAGCAGCCCCAGTGGTAGTATACAGCAGCCCCAGTGGTAGTATATAGGAGCCCCAGCAGCCCCAGTAGTAGTATACAGCAGCCCCAGTGGTAGTATATAGCAGCCCCAGTGGTAGTATATAGGAGCCTCAGCAGCCCAGTGGTAGTTACAGGAGCCCAAGCAGCCCCAGTGGTAGTATACATCAGCCCCAGAGGTATATACAGCCCAGTGGTAGTATACAGCCCCAGTGGTAGTATACATCAGCCCCAGAGGTATATACAGCCCCAGTGGTAGTATACAGCCCCAGTGGTAGTATACATCAGCCCCAGAGGTATATAGCAGCCCCAGTGGTAGTATACAGCCCCAGTGGTAGTATCCAGCAGCCCCAGAGGTATATACAGCCCCAGTGGTAGTAAACAGCCCCCCCTCCTTATATGGGTCCCCCAGTATTAATAAACAGCCCCCCCCCCTTATCATGTCCCCCCAGGCTGCGGCAGCTGTCAAAATAACAAACACTTTATACATCACCTTCCGGCGCAGCTTCTTCGCTCCTCCGGTCCTCCGCTCCTCCGCTCGCCGGCTTCTTCTTCTTCTTGTGCCGACTTCTGTGACCGCGCGCAGGAAATGACGTCATCTCCTGCGCCCGGTCACATGACACCGGCACAAGAAGAAAGAAGAAGCCGGCGAGCGGAGGAGCGGAGGACTGGAGGAGCGGAGAAGCTGTGCCAGAAGGTGATGTATAAAGTGTTTGTTATTTTGACAGCTGCCGCAGCCTGAGGGAACATGATAAGGAGGGGGGGGGGCTGTTTATTAATACTGGGGGACCCATATTAAGGAGGGGGGCTGTGTATTGCAAAATGCACGGCATCCCCCCGCCGTTGATGGACGGGGGGATGCCGTGCATATTCATTGCACTAATGAGGCGGCCCCACATGACCGCCTGCGGTCACCGCGGCCCCCTCCTGCCTCCTCCAGCTCCCGGTCACAGCCCCCCCACAGCATACCGTATGACCCGTGTATAAGCCGACGGAGGGACTCATTTTTCTGTTTTTTTATTTCCAAACATGTTCCCATACAGTCTAGTAAGCAAAAGGTATGAAAATAATTGAGTTAGAGTATCTAAAATCAAGATTTAATAAACCAGGTCATAGTGACCTAGGAGCAATACAAGTGTGTAGTTCATGGGAACAAAACAGCAGGGTTAAAACTTAGAAAATCTCAGGCTCAGACTTGTAAGTGGAGCCGGCGGCTGTGTGATCATTCAGGTTGCCATAGGGATACTATGCACAGATGGGGCATAGCGTTACATGCCGGTAACGCTATGCGCTTGGCCTGAAAATTTCTAAGTTTGTGACGGATTCATGAGGCTGAGGGCAGACGCAGGTCTGAAGGTCTGACTCTAGCCTTACATAGCACTCACATGACATATGGATGCTAAATGATAAAAAACAAGTGTCACTCCCCTGACACTCACCAACTTTTCTAGCTGAGAATCTGGGTGATTTTTATATGCAAATATAATAGCATTCTATGGCTACGGCCACACTAGCATTGTAGCCTCCACCCTGGGCGGTCCGTCAAAAAGCAGAATTCCGGAAGCATTAACGCAGCGTTCGTTTAGGATCAGACTTACGTCATGCATTTGCTAAATGCATGTGCTATTTACATGAGCAAATGTTGAAAAATGCATGCATTAACGCACCCATAGAGTCAAATGCAAAAAAATGCATTGGAAGAGTGCAATGCGTTTTTGCAAGTGCACCAAAAGACGCAGTATGCAGAGTTTTTTGATGCTTTTGCAGACGCGCATGCATTTTTTTTTACATGGGAGGCTATAGGAGACGCATGTGTTAACGCATGGTACATATATGTACAATGAGTTAA